>JAIPRM010000026.1:29429-84817 GCA_025469315.1 Stegophylla sp. TES_Ste_2020
AAAAGACGACAGTGCGTCTCGCACTCCCGCAGACACACGACAGCAACACGTCACGGTTATTATGGTTGTCCGAACAACACGACGGCCGCGCGCACAGACGATATCGGCACGGTGACACACCACGCGACTTTTGTTCCGCGGACAGAAAAGAAAACCATTCACATGTGTGCGGGAGCGGGTTCGGGCAACCGCCACGCTCAACCGCCGAGAAAGAACTCAAAGAACTCGCATAATCGGCTTTTCTTGCCAACACGTCGTCGCCAAACGAACACCGTCGGGAGCGACAGGGGGGGTGGGGAAAACTCATGGATAAAGTTTACCGCGGCGGCGGTATCTTATCTGCCAAAACCGGTTTCCACAATGGACAACACGGCGAAAAGAACGCAAAGTTCCAACAACACCCGTCAAGAGAATCCCACCCTTCGTGCGAAGAACACCCATCGTGCGAAGTATGTCCGGCTTTTTAATTGTTTTAACATACATCAAATCTTGGCTTATGGTGGTGATTTCTGAGAATTTTCTCGGCACTCGCCAAGTAAAACATTAATTTTTGAATATGTAAACTTGAACTTTGAATCGAAATAGTTTTATATTACACCTACACAGTAGGTACCCACACGGATGTTACATAATATCACTCGATTTAGGGACTATGTCAAAAAACGAAAACTCATGAACGCATTTAGTTTTCGCCGAATTAGCTCGAACGCGCACCGAGTTTATGTATTCGATGAACTCAAATATTTGTGTATATTACATTACGTAGGTACTTACCTAAAATCGTTACAAAAACACTTCGCCACCTACGTGAACTACTTACGCATGTTTACTGCAAAATATGATAATAACCGAAAATTGTACATTGTACAGACAACTCTTACAGTTCAGGTATTAAAGAATGAACACCATCCGAATATATTTTAGCTTTAGCCAATTTAACTGTAGTGTAGCCAATGTCCGAACTGTGAATATTGTTGACATTTGGTTGGATATAAGTCATAATTAAATTTAAAACAAAAATGGCTCATATCTTAAATATATTTGGCTAATGTTAACATTAGCCAATTTTATCTAAAAATAATGAATTTAATAAAAATGAAATAAAGGTCGTTTTATACACATCCTATCAGTGTCCGTTCCGAGTAGTTTCCGAGGAATTAGTTCATATTCACATGTATCCGGGCCGACTCCGTTCCGATTTTAAAATCTAACATTCAGTTGCTGTTTGTTTTTACTTCATTTTCAAACAGTACACACTTGTAATCGAGCTGTCACTAAGATTACACGATAAATTTATAACAGTGTCTCTTTCTTGTAAGAACTCTTATAAAAACTGCAAGTTATCATTATATTTATATTTCTTGAATTATTTTTTATTTTTTATTTTTTTTTTTTGTGCAGTTTGTTCTGATATAGTTTTGGTTCATTTTATTGCTCTCTTATTGACCTCTTAAATTATATCAAACAATAATTAATATAATTAAAAATCAAAAGAATGATATTTTTTTTTAGTACAAATAATCCTTAGCTAGTACTTTGGTTGGTCAAAAGTAAAAAATTCCCAATACCTTTCACAAATAAAATAAATAAATAATAAGAAGAAGAAAAAAAACAAAAATTTTTATTCAAAACCAATTTATCAACAAAATTGATTTTTTTATTATGGTTATAATTTTTTAAAAACGAAAGTCTGTAAATATTTGATATTTTTAAGGATTATACATTTTCTTAAAATAAATTAATTTGTTGTGTGTACAGCCTTTTTACGCCAAAATAAGTGTATATATTTTCTGTTAGCTCATTAGCGTTAAATTTACTTACATTAACATTTTACATTAACAACCTGGTTTAAACTTCAATTTATATATTATATTTTAAAGATACAACATACATTTAAAGAAATACATGATAATAATAAATAAATTATTTACCATTGGACATAAATTTAACACATTCATTACAGTGGTCCAATGATAAGGTATTAGAGTTCCAAGAAATTTATTATTTTGAAATATTTCTTTTGAATAAAAATAAAAAAAAAATTAAAATTTATAACTATTATAGTAGGATATACAGTAAACACCTACTTACTTCGGTAATTAATGCATATAAATATATTTTATGAAATATTTACATAGGTACAAATTTTTCTAACACTGTATAGTGTATATTAAAAAAAAAAAAACTTATTTGTTAATTGTATCAAAATAATATTAATTGTAGGCTGTATATCATAGCTATTAATTAGCTAGTAATTTTGCTTATGATATAAAATATCTATATAATTATTTAGATGTATGATATCAGTGTGATCACCTATATAGTGTTGACTTTAAGAAATTTACAAAAAACATAACATTAAAAAAATATATATTTTTCAGTATTTAGGAAACAAAATTTCAATTAATGTATTTAATGTGTTTTAATGTGGTAAGATGCATAATTTTGTCTTTTAATTAGTGTGGAGAAGTGCATTTATAATGATATTTATCATTTTTTTCCTTGAACACTTTCATTCAAATCGGCTTGTTGATGGTACTTCATTTGTAAAATATTTAAAAACGTTTAATTACAGAGTATATTTGAAAATATTTTATCATTCTAACATATTTAAAATAAAAAATTTGCACCAAATTATCAAAATCCAATGAAATGTACTCATCTGTTAATCACTTTTCCGTATTTGAACAATCTTAAAATACAATATTAAATTAAAATCCGTTCTTTAGTTATAATATTATAAGAATTCTTATAAAATTATATTATTCCGTATTTGTATTAATGATTAATAATATTGTATTGGTACCTTTTTTACGATAATTTATGACGTATATTAATACAATTATTATTTTTAAATAAAGATGGCCAACAAAAAACGAATTTCCATACACCCCTTAGACAGTAAACTCTATTGAAGTTTCAGTTTTCATAGACTCAAAAATACACACAATACACATTTCAAATATCCCGCTCTTTTCGTGGTGATAATAACCATGGAAACATTTTGGAACTGGACCTGTTGAAAAAGCGTTTGTCACCGAATCTTATCATCGGTGCGATTCTTTGTTGTGTGATTTTGTTGTTTGTGAGCTGAGCGTGAGAGCTACAACATACTGCACAGTGCCGCGCTGTTGGAATCTGTAACAACGTTACGTAGTAAGCGTCAGTAATAATATTGGTTTTGTTTGTTCCTTTTCAGTATACGTTTTGGACGCGGGCGATTAGTAATCAACTCGATCATCGGTACTTTGGACTGTGGACGCCGCCATCCGGTCATTTAACCTGCTGCGCTCGCCCCACATTATTCAGCCAGTATATTGACCAGTACCCGACGTGACTTCCGCTATCGCGCTATATTTCCATCTTTCCGATAAAGTTCATTCGGCCTATTTGACGTGAGTATGCATATACATTATTTGAAATATGACCGTCCTGTGCACGACTTAGTGTGTCGGGTGTAGTGAACAATAGTTTAGATGGAAATGTTATAATTACACTGATTTTTCTTTCAATGCCATAGTTGTGTACCCGAGAAGACCGTGCGTTTTCTTCCCCTAGAGAATAAACGTATTGTGACTGTTAGGAATGAATGGCAAAAAACTGAATGCCAAGTACCTATATTATATTATTATTCGCCTACCACCGCAATTAAATTATTACCTCCCTTTAATTAACCTTTAAATCATACACATAATGTGTACACAATATATCTAGTAAAACGAATATTCAGTTTATGCGTAATTAAGTTTTAACAACTCATAACAACCTACTTTTTACAATATTATTCAAATAGCATTATTTAATTATTTTCATTTATTCTAAGTGTGTGAAATAAATGTTCAACAAAAGTTCCCATTCACTGCACCCGTGCATGTTTATTATGTGCACCGCCTATTGTACTCTGAAGTTTTAAAATTTATCTCGCCTATTAAAAATAATTATGTACCTAATGTACATTTTTGCTTTTCTTGTTTTTAAATCTAGTAAAATTGACAACCACGCAACATGGGTGTACAAGCATACAAGAACATGGAACGGTCGCGTTTTACCTACCATACCGATGTTGTACACCAAAATCAGGTCAATTTTATAATTGCTGAGTCTCTGTTTTGGGAAAAAAATATGAAGGCTTTTAAAAAATTACTGATGAAACCTTTCGCTATTATTAAAAAAGTTAATGCTATCCCGAAATTAGTCAAAATGGCTGTGAAACCCAATACATTAAATTAAATTGAAAGCAGATAAACTATGTATTGTAACTCTGACATTAAAACTACTATAATTTTTTTCATTTTTATTTATTTTTTTATGTCATTAACAATAATATAAATTAACATTGACAAATGTATTTTTATGTAATAATTATTAAGAAAATGTGATTACAAATCAAAGACAAATTAACATAAATTATGTTAAATAATATAAATTTTAGTTAAAAAACTTTATTCTTAAAATAAACATTGTATACATTTTTTATTACTGAAACTTTTTCTTGTATACAATATAGAATTAGTTATGTCATCAAAAACCAATAAGTTTTCTCATTTTTTACATTAAATTAAATTTTATTTTATTTTTTAATAAAATGTAATTGACAATTATATTATTATAAAGTTTTATCATTTATCTTAACCTACCTGAATTTTATCATCATAAATTACTCCTTTATAAAAAGGTATATTTTATATTTCACTAGGTACAATCAGAAGCATACTGACAGGTTGGGTAGATGGCAATTCCAGCGCAGGTCCTCTGAAAATACTACATTTTGGCCTTTTGCCCCATAATATTTATTATTACATAAAATAAAATGAATAACGATTTTTTTAAAAATTGCATAGTTGGTAATATTATAATAATATGATATTAAGTGGTGATCAATGGTTTCTTTGCACATCATAAGCAAATAATGTTTACAGATAATAATCTATTGATAAAAACCCTATTAAATGTATTAATAGAAACATTATAAGTCTACACCATAGAGTAAGACATACTCTATGATCTACACGCAATGTACATAAAATATCAAGTCCTTATCTCTATTTTGTTTTCAATGCTGCCTTTCCGATTAAAATTGTCCATATCAACCACACGTTATTTCTATTTAAGCGTTTAATATCATTGATGTCTATTTTATTTTACTTTTCAACACATTTTTATCCATTTGAATACTGCTATGTGTTTAATTTACAGCGGCAGATAAAAATCATGACCTAAATAAAATTGTCCAGTGTGAAATCAGCACCAATAAGATTATTTCAATCACATTCATTTATTAATAGATTCTCTTATAGAATATTTTATATATTAGTTTTTTTCTAAATCTCATAATATCTTTATTTGTTAGTTTAGCTAACAATCCTACAGTTTTTTTGTCTTTACTTAATTTTACCTTTTTTTAATTATTATTTACTAACAAAATTTGTTAGCTTTAATGGCATGTAATGTAACTAAATAACTATTGTTTGTATAATTAATGCACTTCATACAAAACAAGAATACAAAATATTTTATACAGAATCGAAATCAAAAGTACCTCCTAATGTTCTTTTAGCATAACTAAATGGACATTGCAACTTTTTTTATAATATTCAATTCACTTTTATATATTCTAATAATGATTATTTTTAATCATTTATAGGTTTCAAATATGTTTAAAATAAAAAAGTAAAAGTATTCTTTTTGTGTATGTTTTAACATATTACTTAGTGCAAATATGATTAAAGTAGTGTTATGTACTGAAAAAAAGAATAAAATTAACTTATTTAAGTTAATCATTGACCTACTTATACGTTTATGTTGTATTAAACTTTATTGAATACGGTGTACTTTTAAATGATTTCGAAAAATAAAAATTATCTGCCAATAATATTGGATAAAAGTACTGTATGTGAAATGTAAAATAAATAAGTATTTATAATTAATTATAGATACAAATATATGGGACATAAAAAAATTAATTAAAACTCGAAAAAAACATTTCAAATACACTTGGAGAAAAAATTCAAGAAAATACATTTACAATACTATTTATGATCATTTATTAAAAAAAATTTTATGTATTCTATAAATATAGTTATAATGAGGTTAAGCTTAATCAACAAGGTCATTGCATTTGATTTATTATGGAAATAATTTAATACCAAATAGGTACCTAGTGTCTAACAAAGTTTTATTAAATAGGTAAGAAAAAAGTTGAATACTTAATGTACTCTACTAAATACTTTTACTGTACACATAAAAATACATAACGAATTGTAAATTTTAAATATAAAAGTCACAAATACCTCCCGTTTAGAGCAATAGAATTTTCAAAAAATACCCCCTATACCTACTAATAATAACATTCACCTTACATAAGTATAACATTATAATCTTGTAATTTTTTTTATTTCAATTATGTCAATGATATCATAACAGTAATGAAATTAAAACAGATACAATAGAAAAATAAACACTAAAATATTTAATAACTGTATCTCATAATATATGTAAAATATACTGTATTGCTCAATGTGATCCATTAGTAAAATGTTGTTATAATAATATCATATTTTGTAACTTCTGAAACTGTGATAATTAATGAATGTGTGCTTAGTAATATTTTCACAAATTTTGTGGCATCACTAATCTGAGAATCACTGATTTAAATAATGATGAAGAAAGTTGTTTCATAAATTACCTACTAGTTTCCAAAAATTATTGGCGAAACTAGTAATTTACAAACTAGTCTGAGTAATAAATGTGATGAAATTTGCTTAAAATTAAGACATAATTACAATTTAAGCACAAGTATCTATCCAATTGAATTTAAAAGATAAATAAAATATTACTTCAAATATACTTACCTAACCAGAAATATACTATATCTAAAAAAGAAATGTATCTATTTCTTAGATTTACATCATTAAACAAAACTACTGACCAAGTTTCATATTCCTAGCTCCAATGGTTCCGGCTATGAGATTTTACCCAATTTAACCTCGTGAAGGGTTGAATTTTCAAATATCCTTTCTTATTAAACCCGTATATGGTAGTACGAAGATACCCAGAAAATTTCAAGGAAATCGGTACATTAGTTTTGGTTGTGCGTTGATTCTTAGTCAGGATTAAGCGGCTTATATTATAAATACCCCCTTTTAACCCCTTTAGAGGAACTAAATAATGGAAAATGAAGTTATAGATATTTCATTGTAATATGTGTTACATAGTATAAAATTTGATAAATTTAAAATAAAATCTAAAAAAATAACCTATTCCATTTTGATTTTTTTTAACCCACATCTATATTCTATACATACCCTTATAATCTCCTTATAGATTGAAAAATAAGATAATAGAAATTTTCTTATTTGTATAACAAAGTATGTATGCTGAGTTTTAAAAAAATCCGACCAAGGAATAAAGTTTTTCCATTTTTACCCCATTTTAACCTCTTTATGGACTGAATAACGGAAAATGAAGTTATAGATATTTCATTATTTTTATATGTACTTAATTTCAAAAAAATCTGACAAAAAATAACGTTTCCAACTTTAAAATAAATAAATTAATCTTATCAGAATGTTATTTTATTGAAAGTATTTATAAAACAAGTGTTATTGATATTTAATGTACATACTATAAAAATAAAACTAGTATTTGATGAAAGAATTTTAAAAAATCGCGTGTATGATTTTTTTTAGTGGAGAAGGGCGCAAAATTTTGTTTTGCCAAAAGCGCAATAAAAGATTGCTACGGTACTGTTGACAACACTTTATATACATACACTAATATATACATATACAGATTTATTAGTTTTCCCTAAAAACTAATGACTAATGACCAAGACACAAATGACACTATAGAATAGTTTGGGCTCATAATAGTTAAAATATATGTATAGGTGTATATTATATTTTATATTTATAAGATAGTATAGTGACATTAGTGTCTGCAGGAGAAATAGAATAATCAGCTAAAACCCCGAGCGAATTTATCTGAGGAATACAATGAAAACATGAAGTAAGAAATAAGAATATCACAGATTAGGTGAATCTAATATATGGCAAGATTGTAAATTTGTTGTAATCATCTATGATAATTTATTGTTAGGGTTACCAGATTTTGTAATGAATGACCTTTTTTTTTGTACTTCCACTTGTTAACTAGTCTATTGAAATACCTACTTCATTTCATATTTTTTTTTTTTTTTATTACAGTTAACTTATCTAACTTACATTAATTAATAGGTAGACTATTGAGAAAACGAACTGATTAAAAATATTTATCATACCTAGCGGTCAAGTCAATAAGATAATTATAAACAATATTACTATTTTAATATTTTAATTAAAATAATAATTATTACATATGGGCTTTTGACGGCGTTTTATACAATTTTATACTTTAAATTATTATTGTTCCTGTTATTAGCATAGAATAACCTGTGTTATCAACTTTTAATAGTGTAAAATAATTACATGTTTTAATTTTACCAATCGTAAAAAATATGACCAATAACCTTTTAAAATTAAATAAATAATAACTAATAACTACCTCGAATACTTTTGAAAACACTGGATAGTGACTTAACAGAAAGTATTTATTAAATCATAACTCATAAGACTTAAAATCATTAAATCTTAAGGTTAGGTTAGGTTACCTAACGAATAAAAAAATTATTATTAACTTAAATACAATTTAAATAGTAGGCAAAATCACAGTGAACTATTATTAATAAAATTAATAATAATGCTACAAAAATATATAAATTCGCATTGTAGGTAAAAAGAGAGCAAACATTTTTTAAATAATATAACAGATGGTCTTATCTACTCCTATCGTAGGTACCTATTAGATAAACGTCATTTTGAAATAAGAAGTATGTTTAATCATCAGCTAGCCGGTATAAAAAGTCTCACATTCAGCAGTAACAGTGATCGAAGTATTTTCGGATGCATTATTTTGTGTTAATAAGTCATTGGGTATCTAAAAATTATCGGAAACCTTCAACTGTCTTGCTTTCGTTTACTTAGAAGATAGTTTATACGTTTGCAGGGAAAAAATTAGTCAACATTGGCATGTTTATAAGAACTGCAAATTTTAAATGATTTAATTTTCTAAATTCAAGAAGGATGATTAAAAATTATGGTTAATTATTATTATTATGATGTATTAAATTACACAAAATAAGTAGGAAACACTTTCGCATAGAAATACTTATACAGAAGTTTCCATCAGTAACTCTATAGATCCGAAATCAGAACCAGGTGGTTCTTTAGAGAGGTCATTTTTCAAATTTCTCAATACTTCTTCAAAAACGCGGAAATTGACAAAATATGCAATTATTGGGATTTTCATACAGTTGAAAATCATTTTTCAACGTAACTATAAATATAATGTAGCTAGAATCTTGAAACCTTCACCAACTACAAAAAATGGTCACAAAAATATATAAAAATTTTAAAAACACTTAATTAATTTTGAGTTAAGTACCAATAACATTTTGAAAATATTGGAAACTTTTTAATAGATTTTATGTAAATGCTTATCTCTGTTTGACATTGTTGGTGTTTTTGTTGACATTGTTTGACATGTTTAGCGCATAATGATGCACAAAAATCCTAGCCCTACTTGCTTTAACATTTTTCAACACCAGCCAGCCAAGATTAGATGAAGCAATGACCTTAAGCAGCTTAAACCACAAGTAACAAACAAGTACAATCCTCTACATAAACTTTTAAAATTAATTATACTTCTATCATCATAATTATAACTGTTATTCGAATAAAAATTTATAAATACAATTAAAATGTAATTAAAAATATTCAATAACTATTTTACAAATTAACCTACTAATGAAAGTCATTTAAATCTTTAATTTACTCAGTCATTGTTATACTTATTTGAGGTCATCATTATCATAAAATATATTAATTGTTATAAAAACGTATAAACACTTACCTTATTCTGCATTAATCAGTTTTTAAACAGTAATCAAGTCTAAATAAGATTTATATTTTGATCATTTTCAACTAAATTAAAAAAACAATTGTATTCCACAAACCAAATGATATTTTAACATTACAGTTAGACACATACTATCTAACTGAAGCATATTAGTGTCAACTACTCATTATTAAAAAGCCAAATAGACATAGCACCACTGATATTTTTTCAATAGATGAGATACACAAGATATTTGTTGAATATTAAAGAAACTGAGAATTTCTTCAACAAAATAATTCTGAGCAGTTTCACAGTTATCATACAAAACAACAATAGTAAATTGTATAATAAGTACATTCATCAATTTAAAAACATTTATCAGTTTTACTATGTTTTGGAGTTACCTCTTATAAATAGAAATTTATTTATCTGGATTCACCAAAAGCACATATGTATATATGTATATGCACTTATACTATACACCTACACTTATGCACATATACTAATAAACTTGTATAACATTTTCAACCCTAAAAAAATTAAATGAATACATTACAAACTAATAATGAAACCAAAGGAAAATTGGTATTTGAAGGATTTAGTATTTAACACCTTTTTAACCTTTTACTGAGTAATGATGTCATTTCATTGTAATTTTGGTGTCAATATTTTGATGACATCTATTTTCATCTTTACTCTTCAAGTATAAATTATGTGTATATACATATATACATATATATATATATATATGTATATATGTATATATATCTTGTAAGTACAATTATGGTGAACGTTTTCATAATTACTTTAACAGAAAGTGTGATTCCTTTAGTAAAAGGAATTTTACTCTCTGAATATACCAATATGAAACATAATTTTGTCAAAGGATGAATTTGTTAATAAAAAAATATAGATCATAATTTTTTTGCAATTGAAAAATCAAAATGAGAGATTATTTGAAAACCACTAAAAGAGATTTGAAGTCAAAATTATTTAAAAATACTGATTATAAAATTTCTGAACAAAACGTTAAATAAAATTTACAACACTTACTGGCAGATGCTATTTAAAAGAAAATGCATAAAAATATTTTTTACAAGATTCTGAAATCAACCATAAATTTGTTATAATACATATTGGGAATACAAAACTTAGTACAATATTTATTTAGGTGTCAATACCAGATACTTTTGGTGATTAATGACAGTAAAATAAAATTGCAACAACTATCCTTTATTGATTAGTTTCTGAGCAAGAGAAATTAATAATAATACGTTATACTAAAATTGC
Organism: Stegophylla sp. TES_Ste_2020; assembly: GCA_025469315.1. Classification (NCBI taxonomy): domain Eukaryota; kingdom Metazoa; phylum Arthropoda; class Insecta; order Hemiptera; family Aphididae; genus Stegophylla; species Stegophylla sp. TES_Ste_2020. Next base: position 40,653 of record JAIPRM010000026.1, read on the forward strand.
CATTTTCAATAAATGAAAATGAGTGTTTGAATGAACGTGCAACTTTAGCACATGAAAATAAAAATTTTCAGTAGTAATCAAAAAAATGTTCATACATTTTGTGGCCATCAACTAACTTATCTCACTCATAGATCAAGACACAACTGTTAAAATTCCAGTCAAATTGTTAAATCCATAAATCCAGAATTTTCTTAACATAGAGCTTGATATTTGAATATCAGTAGACACATAATTAAAATGGAAGATTTTCATATATCAAAATTATAGAATGGTAAAAGATCAAGAATGCAACTATGGAACAAAAAAATACGAGCTAAATTTCTTATTTGCTTTTATCAAGGTTAAGAGTTATTTACATTCCAAGGATTCCTTAGATTAGGAATTAATATTCATTTTAATTTTTGATATATGAAAAATTTTCCATAAAACTTTGTTGAGCTATATCGATTAACAAAGTAGAAAGACAGACTAAAAAGTTCTTTACATTTGACATTAGAAATCACTACGGCTAGAACTTAGTAATAAAATAAATCCTTAAAAATAATTTTAAATACCCCTTCCCACTAAAAAAAATATTTATTCAATTTTACTCCAAAACAAATTTAAATTATACACCAAAAAACTAAAAACCCAGATATATATGGGTGTGCTTGACTCCTCGGGTGGAAATCGCTCCTCAAATATATTAAATTTTAAAAGGCAAGTTTTTTAATAATATATATACTACTCAGTCAGTTTTATATCCCATTATTAACTGGAAAATAATTTTCATATATACTGTGCTCCACGAGAGACCGCAACTCCGTCACGCATGTAATTTGTTATCATGAGACTATTTTCTTCCAACATAATTGTTTTTATTATTTATGACTATGGTGCTTTTGTTTATGGAGTTATTTGTGTTAACATATTTATTAATAATTACATATTATTCACCAATAAAACTAATTATTTTATTTATTTATCAAGCTTTGATGATTCTCATATTTAAGGGCATATAATATATAATTTAGGCGCATATACAATGTCATGTCATCATAATATTGCTTTATGAATATCACTCCCTCTGTAGAACATTTGTACAGTGCTCGTAGTGTTGTTATAATTTGGTTTTATGATGGGGCATGCGCGAAAATGTACATGTTTCGGTTACCACTCAGTTGCGGTCTCTTGTGGAACAGAGTATGGATATAAAAAAAAAAAATTCCCAAGATATTTTTTATATTATGCCTATCTATACTTTTTCATAAAGTTAAGAATAACTACTAAGAAATTCGAAAAATGACCTCAATAAAATACCATCTAGAGCAAAATTCTGTCTTTTGGACAATTATTTCTATATGAAAAAAAGGTTCACTAATAATTCTGTAATGAAGAAAATAAAAAATAAACATTAATGTAAAAACACTGGCTTCTTTACTCTACTCAGAATCTAAAAATGTTATTTCCACTTTTCAGTAAATTATAAATGATTCAGTAAACCAAAAATATATATATACATTTTTACTTGGGTATTTCTGGGCAATAATAATATAGTAGAAATATAATATATATTTTAGAGATACATGGATTTTTCATTGAAATTATGTAAATAATAAGAAAAAGACAATAACAGGAAAAATAGTAAAAATAAACAATTTCATTCATGGAGAAAAGCATAACAAGTGAACTTCATTGAAATCAGAAGGATCTGAAACAAATTTATCAATAAGATTTATCTTTCCATCACACTCCCTTCAAAAGTAACATTTGCTACAAAATCTGAGCCCTACCAATCACTGTTTTACTCTCGGACAATCTTATACCACTAACTCCAACTCCTGTTTAAGTCTTAACCATTGTTTCCGCACATTGTTAACCTATATCTGACCAGTAAACAACCAAATACAATAATAAACCAAGAAATATCAAAAACATATTACTATACACATTTTAACAAATTTCAATAACACCTAAAATGAAAAAATATTCTCATTAAGGAATAAAAATACAAAATTGTTACATACATAAGATATAAGTGGTGAACTATAAAAAACTAACAAAACAAGGTTTTTATTTTTTAATCATTGTTTTTCTTTTTTATTAGGCATATATGTATATATATATATATATATATATGATACACATGCTCAACTCATTACCCAACTGGTTCCAAGACGCAAAAGTAAAAAATAACTATAATATAGGTACATTCAAAATGAAAAAAAAAAAACAAGTAAAATTAAGTTTACTTAATTTACTTAGAACTAAACGAGGAGTAAATTTGATTATGAAATTTAAAAAAAAGACATTTATTAAAAAACTTCAAATCTGTTTTAGAAAAACACAAAATTCTGAAAAATACTTGACACAGCAGAATATACACAAAAATCATGTTTTCTAAAAAAGTTATAAAAAGTGTGAAAACTAAAATTAAAGACCCCAACTGCAAGCAGTAATAAATTATGAAATTAAATTAATTTCAAGTGTACCACAGAAAAAAACAATATATCATAAAAAAATACCTAACACTCATCACAAATTACATAATCACAATACATTATTGAAATATTATGAAAATATAAAATTTTAAAATATTATACATTAAACAAAGTATAATATTATCATAATCTCTCAGTATCAAAAATTAATATTAAATATTATAGCTACTTGAAGCAAAAATATTGGTTTGTCAGTTTACTGAGAATAGAAATTACAATAGCAACTAAGTTACTGAAATAATATTATTGACCTAATTACCTATAACCTAATTAGTAAATTTTATCTAATATTGTGTAGCAATTTAATCTTTTGTTACTTATAGTATAAAACAGTATTTTATGAACATGGTAGTAGTGAATACTGAACTCATCATTTCTTAATAGGTTGAATAAGAATTCATTACAATACGGATATTTTAGTGACCGATAGAAAAATAATATAATTCATTAATTATAAGTATAAAAAAGAATATAATTATGAGTGTAATAAGAAAAATAATCAACTCCCCGTTGGTTCCAAAACTTCCAGGAGCTTACAAGTATGAAAATTTAAGTATTAAATTTTACTACAATGTACTTTTTAAATTTAATCTGTATAAGAAAACATATATTTACTATTACAAAAAAAAAAAAAGGAATTCAAATTGTATTTTACTCTTAAATCAAAGTCAGGCGGTGCAGGCGGGCAATTTGTTGTTTGTGTCTGGTTCATTAGGCCTAGATGAGAAGACGTTGAAACCGGTCGAGGGTGGAGCATCGGCCGAGGCTAGGCAATCGCTAAAAAACATCCAGGCAATACTTAAACATGCTGGCACTTCATTTGATAAAGGTAAAAAATAATACTCTTTTATCAATAAAAATGTTTTTAACACCTATGGATGTCCACAGTGTAAGTTAAAATTTTGGTTAAGTTATCTGTTATTACTGCCTACTGTGTGTTAATGTTCTTTGGAAAATCAACACTTAACAACAATAAAATAAAATAGTATAGATTTTAGTAAACCCTATTATGATCAAATTATTTGTTATGTAAACCGAGTAGAAATATTAACTTTACAAATTTTAAAGAAATAATATTGTGACTAATCATTACACATATAAACACGACATAAAAATAAAAAAAATTGCCCAATATACTAAATAATTCAATACTAAAAATTGGCAACCATAGAGTCATTGTACATTGAGAAGTACACTTTTGAATGAATGTTTTTACGAAAATGTATATCTTGTCTTTAATACCAGAAAAAATAAATTTATTTGTAAATAAATCATCTCCTAGTTTCAATGTATCAGAGGGCACAATTGAAAATTTGAATTGTTGAGATCTATACAATAAATCTGAGAACGGACATATTTTTAACTGAAAAGGAAATCATGCTTTAAAGCGGAAATACAATGAGGCTAAAAAAATTTTATAATAAGTTTTATTTAAAATCAAAACATACCAAGTATTAAAATGTGCACTTATTTTCATTAAATGGATGAACAAGGTAGCCATCTTCAAAGATGCCACTCAAACACAATAAAATGGAAAGAAAAAACTGCTAAGTTAAAATTACTGGATAGTTTTCAATTTTAATTTTTTTTTATTTTTTTAAAGTTTTTTGTATGTTTTTTATATAATTATATATATATATAAAAAAAAGAAGAAAATTTGAATCGTTTTTGAACGCTGTATTTCACTTGTTTCAAAGTAACTACTCACAGATACAAAGCATGTCTACAGCAGATCAGCCACATTTTGTGGCATCTCCAGTACGTGAGTGTTGTAAAACGATTCAATATCCTTCATGGCCCTCTTGTCGTCTTCAGTGATGAAATTGATTGCAACACCTTTACGACCGAAACGGCCAGAACGCCCAATCCTGTGAATATAGTTCTCACGATTGGATGGCAAATCATAGTTGATAACCAAGGACACTTGTTGTACATCAATGCCTCTAGCCAACAAATCAGTGGTAATCAATACACGACTGGAGCCAGAACGGAATTGACGCATAATTAGTTCACGTTGACGTTGATCCATTTCTCCGTGCATAGCAGATACAGTGAATGTTTTTAAACGCATGTTTTCGGTCAGCCATTCTACCTTACGACGAGTGTTACAGAATATCACAGCCTGGGTGATACTAAGCGTGTCATATAAATCGCACAAAGTATCAAACTTCCATTCTTCCTTGGTGACGTTGATGTAGAATTGTTTAATACCTAATCAAACATGATTAAAATGTAGTTAAGAAGACAAAAATAATTGGCTTAAGAATTGGACTAAATATGAACATGAAATACAAGATAAAATTAGAGCGAAATACTACAAACCTTCCAATGTAAGTTCTTCTTTCTGCACAAGAATGCGCACAGGATTACGCATGAAATGAGTGCTTACATCCAAAACATCTTCAGGCATCGTAGCAGACAACAGAATGACCTGAATATCTTCTTCGAGGAATTTGAACACCTCTTTAATTTGGTCCTTGAAACCACGAGACAACATTTCGTCAGCTTCATCCAACACAAAAATTTTAATGAATTGTGTTCTCAGAGATTTTCTAGCAATCATGTCATAAACTCTGCCAGGAGTTCCCACCACTACATGGGATCCAGTATCCAACTTGCGCATATCATCACGAACATTGGTACCACCTATACATGCATGACAATCAGCCTTCATGAAGTCACCTAAAGCAATGACCACCTGAAAATAAAATGTTATTAAACATTTAAAATCATAAAACTTAAATTAAGGATCAACTAAGCTTACCTTTTGAATCTGCTGGGCCAACTCACGAGTAGGCGCCAAGATGAGCGCCTGGCACTCATTCAAGCTAGTATCAATTTGTTGCAGAATGGAAATTGAAAAAGTTGCAGTCTTGCCAGTACCTGATTGGGCCTGAGCAATGACATCATGTCCCTTGATACACGGCAAAATGGCGCGCTGTTGAATAGCTGATGGCTTCTCAAAACCATAACCATAAATACCACGCAACAATTCTTCTTTTAAATTCATCTCATCAAAATTGTCCACAACTTCTTTCCAGTCAGACTCGATTGTTCCGCCGACATCCATACCGGGTGGTCCCGAGTAGTCATTGGTTTCGCTAGACGGTCCATTTTTCGTCTCATTAGCATTCATTATTTTAAATATTCTGGAAATGATCAATTCATAATTAGTAAACCGTATAAAAACTGATGTCAATAGTTTCAAATTAACAATAAAATTACAATAATAAAATAAATGAATAGGTAACGACTACAGATATTATGTAATTAAATAATAAATAAAATTCATGCTTAAAGCTTACAATTATAATTTATATATTATACACCAGAAGTTCCCAATTAATTAAATATTAGGCTATGGACCCTTGTCCCAGGCTTAAATAGGCCAGGAAAACCTTTGTAATTTATTCTTATGAAAGTCCCTTGCATTTAAGGAATGTACTCATAAATAAATAAAAACATAATAAAATGAAGGGAAGACAAATTTATAAAAAAGTTTTCATTTCACACAATTTTTAACGAATAACGTGAATTTAAATATATTCAAACCCCCTAATACTAAACAAAATACCGCCTATTAAAAACCACTGTTATATACTAAAGAGTTTCACAACTTACAACTTTTTTTGAAACCAACCCTTAGAAGAAAATTTCTATACAATCTCTTTAAATTTTTATTTATAAATATTTGATATTGAGATAGGCAATGAATAAAAATACTTTTAACATAATATAGGTACGTAAAAAAAAAAAAAAAAACAAATGATAATATATAATATTTAACATAATAAGAAATTTTACAATAAGTATGTCATATCCATCTTACATAGGTTTTCTAACAAACTTTCACTTTATATTGACATTATGAAACTACTACTAACCATAATTTTAGATATTTGTATAGAAATATTAAAAAATTAATAATATACTTCTCCGAATATATATATGAATAGTTAAAAGTATCATAACAATTTAGTCAAGTTCCAAAATAATGAAAGAAATTTTACTTGTCATATCATGTCAACTTATTTAAACATAAAGGAGAAAAATGTATTTTCACAAATATGTTCCAATTAAATTGTAGTAACATTACTAGTTATTATGTATTAGGTAATTTATCATACATATTAAGAAACAGATAAATCAAAATATCAACAATAATAAATGTCAGTTAATTAATTATGGCAAATAATGTACATTTCATTCAATAATTTTTAAGGTACTGATCAAAATACTAGATTATGTATGTACCTATGATATTAGAGTAAAATGTATAATTCGTATTTTGCCACTTTCATGATCTTTACAATTTTTTTTGTATATTTTAAGTAATGAATGAAATACACAATCAAATGTGTAGGTAAATACCAATTAATGAATTATAATAGAACTCATAAAAATTATAATTAAGGTTGAAGGCCTTATATGAATATAACTGATAGTGAAAAATAACAAAGTAAAAAGTAACAAATATGATCAAGAGAGGCCATGACTGTATCAAATGTCAACAAATACCAAATCATGGACAAATAGATTATGAATTATGTTAACAGTCCAAATTATGCTGATTTACAACAAAATTGTTCAACAAAAAAATGTAATAACTAGGTACCTACACACATACATATTTATCACATATAACAAACATGTATTATAATTACCTACTTATTCATACTTTAAATTGCAATACAGACAAAGACTATAGTATATACTATATATACTATATACTAACTATATACTATAGTTATGAGATATACCTACAATTAAATATAAACAGGGCCTCTATAATAGAATATTAAAGTGGCAAAATTGCTAAAAACGACGATCAGCACTGATCACAATCGCATACTTCATAGAAGTGGTTGAAAACACGATCCCAACTAGAAGAGGGAAGAAAGGATAGGAAACAAACATTTTTCAATCCAATGAAAGCTCTGGCTGTCAAATACATCGAATAGTCTGGAAATTAAGTGAGATCCTCTCTCAGAACAACTACACTAACCTTAAAATTAACCCAGACTCACGGCATCGGTCCCCCGAGGGGCTCCTACCCTTGGGGCGGTCCCCACGTGATGACCACCCTTTGGACAAGGGATGAAGCCATCACCGGAGAAACCGATTAAAACGGACAAGCCACCAGACAACGATCGCCGGGAGACGACGTGCTGGTCAAGGAACAATAAGCGAGTGAGCGCGCGCGGCCATACACCAGCAGTGCCGTGATGTGGCCGTGGACGACCACCGCCGGACGGGCCGACGCGACGTCGTCGGGACACGGCGAATGGGGAAATACGTCGCGCTGCGCAAAAATATTAACGTGCACTTGTACTTACATACTGTATAAACGATTATAATCGCAAAACGAAGAAATGTATCTAGTAAGAACACATTTTGACGATCGAACGATGTAGAAAACGCTTAAAGTACATGTGATTTGCCGAGAGGAAATCTGAAGAGAGAGAACGAGATAGGGTGCGAGACGGTGGATCGCGTACCTACAATAATCGACGAGCGATTGGTGAGGTTAGCGCGCAGTGTGACCGCGGACCGCATAAACACATTGAATCGATAGCGGATGCGCGCGCGCGTGCGCCCGCACCCGCGACCCCGTGTGTCGCCGGTACCGCGGGTCCATGGCGGCGGACCATGATCCTGGACGCCGCCGGTTGGCGACACTGCGCGGCACGCCGCGCGCGTCCGTCATCATCTGCTGCTACAACTACTACACCGTTCGTAGTAAATTGTTGATAAACAAAAACGGGAATAATATCATCGTAGCCCGGGCAGGCTGTCCGCCGCATAGCGGGGGGAATGGCTATAACCCGTGCGTTAGTGTGCGTGCGTTCGCGTGTACGAGTGTGAGTAGGTATGCGTGTGCGCGCGTCAGTTTGTTTTGTTCTTTGTGTATTTGACGTGTTCGCGGTGCGTTTGTGTGCGCGCTGTGACGCATCGACGCGCCACGATATCGCGCCACTATTTTATCTCGCGGCGTGGTCGATGTGGTTTTTGGATTTTGATCTCTCTCTCTCTCTCTCCCAGTTCTCATAGTACTCGACACCTGCCGCCGCCGGATTTGTTTCCGATTTCATTGTCGCCATTAGTCATTCGTTTTTACGCGCACACGCACACACCCTCCATGTTGGCTTTTCAGCCGCTTAACATCTCGTTTTCGCGTACCCTTTTCGGGGCACAAAATTGAAGTCTGTTGGCTCTATACTTCTCTCGTGACAATACGTGACTGCACGCAATACGCGATTATAGTCGCAACCTAGAGGGAGGGGATAGGGGAAGGTTAAGCGATCCCTCGAGAAAAAAATAAAATAAATAATAATAATTTTTAGCCCCCCAACCGAAAAATTTTTTGAATAAAATATTATGGTTTTTTACATATTATTTTACATGTTCTCTATAGAACCACCTAAGTGTGATTTTGGACCTATAAAGAACGAAACTTTTGAACAAGTATTTTCTTGAAAGAGAAAAAAAACTTAAACATCATTGTAAAATCATAAACTGCTTCGTTCCGCTCAGAATCTAAAATATGTTTTGTCAATTATAATATACTTAATCATATTAGAATGTTATTTTTCCCCTGATTTTTCTTGTTAAGTAAAAAAAATAAAAATGTGTACTTTTAGATTCTAAGTGGAGCGAGAAGTTAGTTGTTTTACAATGATGTATATTTTTTAAATTTTCTCCTTCTGGAAACGGTTTTTGTATAGAAATACCTGTCTTAACATTTCATACAGTTACTGTTTAGATAAGAAATCTCACTCAAATGGTACTTTTAGTTAAGAGGAAATCTTTCAAAAGTCTCAATACTTTCTCCTAAGCGTGAGAAAAAACTACCGAAGATAGATGGAAAAAAGAAGTTAAAATATACCATAAAGTGAACTTTTATAATATTAATTTTAGTTTTTTAACATAACTTAAAAAATAATGGAGCTAAGAACTTGAATCTTTTACGGCCTACTAAAATTAGTGACGTTCATATTTCGAATAAACTTCAAAAAGATTTTACCAATTTTAAGCTAAGCATAGAATTTTGAAAATACTTATCATACCTATTGGAAATTTCTAGTTTTTTGTAAGTTTTTATTTCGTACATTATTGTTTATGCTGTTATTGATTATTATATTATTGAATAACAATGCAATGTTAAACATACTGTATATAATATTGACAATTATTATTACATATTAATTGGAGCTTCTCCCAGAATCATTTTATTGAGAAATTATTAATCATTTCTTTAAAATTAAAAAAATGTATTATAAAAAGTATTCCACTCGAGGAGCGAATTGTTTTGGCTTTTTTCTTTGTAAATAGACTAATATAATTCAAAAAAGCAATAAAAAAAAGTCATCATATTTTACAAACTTAAGCCCCCCCCCTCAAAATTCAAAAGTCATTTACACCTATGAACACGATTTGAGACCAAATAACAACATTGTACTATTAGAGATGACCAACATTCTACATAATACAAAATATTATACAGTCACTTGTCCGACTCCCCTGTATATAACTACTGAAAATAAAATCAATTTAAACGCTATTCGATTAATTCAGCAGTGCTTAACATCCTGTGGTCCACGAACACTTCGTGTTGAGAGCAGCCCGCAGGTCCTTTCAGATCGTACACGCATGTTTATAAATACGTTTACGTAGACCATCTCGGGAAATTTAGTTTAACTTGGCTCATAACTGATATATTTTGTTTACACAATTAATAATATCATATTTATATAAAAACAATGGACGTTGAACGAACGTTCAAATAAAAAATGAATTAAAATCTAAAGTGAATAATATTGTAAATAAAAGTGAGTTAAACAAAGATTATGAGATGACTTTTTTTATCAGATTGATAAATGAGAACATGAGCTCATTTAATCAAATACAAAACTTAGTTTTAACATTGTTCATCTTCATAGTTCATATTATCGTTATTCATCATCATGAAGTACATATGTATTTCGTTACAAGTGTTACAACGTTATTTATTCACAGATGTTGCACTTAATAAAATTGATGATTGAATAGTTTTCATAAAAAGTGCGACCCACCGGGATATTTCCCTCTCAACCAATCTGTCTCATATATTATTAAATGTAACTAAATTTAATTTAATAATTTTTATTATAACCAACGTCACTTCAGTGGTGTTCAATAAAATTGTTACACATTTCTAAAGTTAAATTAATTGTATATGTTCCTAGTTCCTATCCGTAGGTAAGGAATAATGTTATTTCACATTTCTACCTGTATGGTGCATTTATGTTTAACTATTAAAAATTATTTTTATTTTAACATCACCTTTTCCGATTTCATTCGCGCAACTTTTGTTTGAGATTTTTCATGAAATTTCATTTATTTATTAATTTATTACGTGCTATTTGTATAAATGTTCAAAAGCATAAAACCGAGTATAGAAGTTTTAAGTCCCTACGTCATCTATTATTTCCGGGAGTCAGTTGTTTGCATCAATGAGTATTTATTAATTTATTACACAGTGATCCGTGTATCACACAAAACATTTACCGCTACCTAGATTATCCATTCAATACGTTTTTGTCTCGTTACTTGCAACACACTCACTTTTCAACTTTTCTAATAATGTAGTATTTTTTCACACGTGTCTTATGAGTCATGATTATTTTTTTCGCGTCGTTAATAGTTTAAATAGTTCTAAATTCCCTTGAGTGTCGAAATTACCAAAGGCCGTCCCATACACGTCGCCTTTATGACTACGTAACCATTGTAGTACATAGTTTGGATTTTTCGAACCGATACAACACGATGTTGAATACAATATTCACCGTGCGCAACGATGACAATTATCGCGCGTTAGGCGTAATCCGGAACAACGAATTTATTCGACATCAATACGACAATGTCGAGAGTACCATCCGACATTGTACTCTCCGGACGAATTGTTCCCGGCAATAATCCTAAACGGTCATAATTCATATAATAGCTAATAAATTGGGCCGTGCGCGATGAGCTAAGCGGTATAGTCACGATTATAATGTATTATAATTCTCTATCCATAGTCATATAGTTAAAAAGTTAATTTATAGATTACTTTTTTTGTTAAATTTTAACCCAACATAATTATGTCGTTAAAACTAAAGCTTGCCAAAAATGTTAGTTACCCAAATTTTTTGTATTAATTTTTTCTAACTACATAAATCCCATCCGAGGAGTGAAAAATACCTATGGTGCGAAGTATGTCGGGCTTTTTTATTTTTTGGAAATACTAACTTCTCGAGAAAAAATCTCGGATTTGTATGCGGAGTATAGGTTCCAGGGAAAAATTTTATTTACGTGGTACTTAACAGAGGTACTTTTTCAAAATGCTCAATAGACTATGTAACTAGCATGTTTCTTTTGTGAATTTTTCCTAATAAAATTTTTAATTCTTTGTCTAGCAGAAATTTGTTTTACAAAAAGACACTTTACGTATTTTCTAACCGTGGTCGAATTTTCTTAAATGTTGTGCACATTAATAATAATTTTTTACAGGTGTTTAAAGTTGGAATTATGGTTCAAATGATCGTTAATAAACAAAATATGGATATTTTCTGTTTGTTATTATTTCGTAACAGTGCAACATTTAACTAATATTTTTTTTTACGATAGATAATTTTTAAAATCAGTTAAAATAGTTTAGTCAATTTCAAATTATAAAAGCTTTAAATTTCAAAACACAGCAAAATTGATCATTCTCATGAATAATGAAAAGAATATTCTAGTATTAAATTATTCAACATACTGCATTTAAAACTGACAATATTATTGTTTTGTATAACTGAAACTCCGCTGAGTGATAGGACAAACAAATACAAGGGGGGAATGAGAACAAATGCCCCCCTCCCCTTCACAAAAATAAGTTTTCTGACTATATGAAATAGTAAAAATATATATATTCCTTTTATTTTATTTTTGTTTACCACAGATGTAGAAATAATTTAGCTCTAAATGGGAATTACACCGAACATCCAAATTTATTTCATGACTTTTTTTTTTACTTATTTGCTTAAAATTGACCGTTTCGTTCATAGCATCTATATCCACTTCGTCTAGAATCGTTTTTGAATAAATGATTTATCGTTTCTTTAAAATTCAACACTCTCGCCAATAATATTTAAAATTCAATATAGGTACCTTCTACTAATATACACCTGAAGATCGAAAAATACTAATAGTGCAAAGTATGTCCAGATTAATAATAATCTTAATTTTTTTTTTTTTTGGCAAAAGCTGGTCATGCTTTTGCGTGATAATAATTATCATTTCATAATTTTTATGAGGATGGTTAAGAGTAAATTAAAATATATAACTTTTAAATAAACTTGGTTAATCAAATTTATTTATATTTTAAATTATCTTTTTTTATTTAGTGTAATTAATTTGACTGCTTTCAAGGAAAACTTTACTAGACTTGAACTAGTCAAAAAAAATGTATTAACTTGGCCAGCTTTGCTGTTCTCTATCCACAGTACGCGATATTATTCAATTCGTCAATCGATCTTATACCGTTTGTTGAATTAATTATCATTATTTATACTTACGTCCTTGGTTGATAGGTGTTTGACGGCCTGTCCGTAGGTGAAACTTATGTTGCCGGGTGTGATATTACAACCGGCATACTGTTGCGTGTGGTGTAACTGAAACTATGGGGATAAAATTCCAAAGAGAGACCATTTTGAATACAACTAGTGTACTCGTTTTTACTTCATATACGGACGTTGATTGTAGGTAATCGATGGATAATGTGGTCCCTATATTCGTGTTATCCATTCTACACGGTTGTACTTGAGAATTTCAGTTGGAGTAAAATTTTCACTTGAAATTACATTTTCTGTTCCTGTCAGACAACTTTTTACGCTTGACATTAGTCACAACATGATGTCCTCTTATCTAATAGGCTATATCGTTCCGTATGAAATTTAATTATTAATAATAATAATATATTGATTATAAAATAATAAATTCAACGAAAATATAAAACATAATAATATAATAACGTGTCTGGTGCTGTGGCGTAATATTATAAGTGGAGAGACCTATACCGAATATTATTTACGAACAAGTTTTTAAATAAGAAATTACTAATTATTACGTCTAGAAATATTTTTATTTTCGACATCGTAATAAATAAAGTAAAAAAAGTCTTGTTCTTAAGTCACGTCAGTCTTATGGCACAGAACACGCACCACACAAATGGCTCCACTACTCCCTTTATTTACATTCAAGTCCCTGAATGTTTCCTACAACGATACACGATATCTTGTGAAGGGGAAATCAATATGAATAATAGAACAATAGGATCCCTGAGGTTTGCCAAGTTCAACATAATCTACCACAAAAATATAGTACAGCAATAACTTGCATAACTGTGTAAGTTAGGTATATTACATAATTTAGTATAACGCTATACAGGGTGTCTCAGTACGATTTGATAAATGCAACAACTTTTGTTCTATTAATAATTAAAATTTTTTTTTTTAATTGTTAGGCTGCAGCGCTACAGCAAATTTTAAAATTTAAGATTTAAGCACCGTTATTTATTTAATAAAGTTTAATCTGTTCGTTTTCTGAAATTTTTTTAAGTTTGCAAATAATTAAAAAATATTGTTGAATAAGTCATAATATTATCAATTGACGTCATAATATTCCATTATTGTGACGTATCAGATTAAATTATTAAATTATTCATAAACTTAAAAAAATCGTAAAAAATGAACGGATTAATATTTATTAGAGATTTAAGTAGCAGTATTTTTCTAAAAAACAGGTTCACAAAATGTATATTTTTAATTTTTTCTAAAACTGAAGTACCAATAAAGTTTAAAATTTTAAAATTAGGTTCCTAAAAAAGAAATAAATAATAATTTTACGTTACCTATTGCTGCAGTAATAATTTTCACAAAAAAAGTTAATAATTATTAATAGAACAAAAGTTATTGCATTTGTCAAATCGTAAGTCAGTGAATTGTGTCAGGTTGTACAAAACGCTAAAATTAATTTTTAACTACATTAATACATTAAATAGCAAAATACTGTATTATTAATAGCACCTAAAACAAAATAATATACATAATATGTATATTATTTTGCACATATATTTATATATTTAATGCATATTATAAGTGTGTATATTATATTATATATCTTATATTATTAGATTTCAATAGTCATGGACTCTCCCTCTTAAATACGCCACTGAGGTAGGTATAACCTCAGTGGCATTGTATATGAATTATGCATCATGTTCAACTCATATTTAAACACTGTCAAAATGTAGAATTCTATTTATTTTGTAGCTAAATTTCCTATTAAAATTAATGTGACTTAAAAACAAATTACTTTATATTCTATATTATTTATGATGATTAGAATTACATGTAACCATGTGTTTACTTAAAACTATATGGTCTTCTCTGTGCATTTATATTTAGTATAGGCTAGTATTAAGCATGTTTTATAGATTTATGCATTTTTGATTGTATCTTCAAATCTTTTATAACATACTCGAACACATTAATTAACTTATCTATAAATCATACCAACACGCATTGACTAGATGTATTTTATTTGATTTAATCAAAATTATTTAATGTTTTTAGTTGCCAAAACCACAGTACTGCTGAGCGATATAAACAATGCCAAGTTTGTAAATGAAGTCTATCAAGAATGTAAGAATAATATAATAAATATTTTAATTTTAATATTACGCATTTATAGACTGATATAAGTATAAAATATAATAGAACTTGTTATGCATAATTAGTAAAACCAGCTGCTTGGCTTTTTTTTTTTTTTTGTAGCATTTTATCGGTCAATCTTGCTAACAAAATGTTGTATGCATTAATAAACTTAGTATAGGTACAACACAATATAAATATTATTATATATTCCACAGTCAACAGATGTATAACTAATAGCTATTGAGTTATACTCATACATACAGTACAATGTAATAATTTAATAAAAGCATTTCTATAAGCTGGGGTAGATGGTACTAACAAGTAGGTAATATGGTCTATTGTGAATTGAAAATTTTTCAATAAGAGTGAAATAAACAATTTTTGAAATTATTTTTTTTTAAAGTTTGAACAAATAATATTTTATTTTTGCAGTAGCGTGCTTTTTATATGTTGCATCTATATTATCACGTTTTTGGGTAAGTGCAAAAGTTTTTTAAAGTTTCTTAAAATATTAGGAATATAAGTTTAAAGCTTAAGTGTTGATATACTTACTTGATTATTTTCACGCACCTATAATAACGACATTTTATGAGCAAAGTTAGTTGATTTAATTATATTTAAATTTGCTACTTTTTATACATTTATTATTATTCTTCTTATATTTTCTATACCAAAAGACTGAGTAAACATTTTTCTCTGTATTAATAATTTAAAATTTTCTATAGATATGCTTAAATCATTTTTTCTAAATTTATATATATATATATATATAAATATATATATATATTTACGCATTACGCACGTTTAAAATTATGTATCAAACAAAAACAAAATATGACCATAAAATACCATAAGAATTGCGAATTTTATTGAAGCTTACTCATACCATTTATTATCTACCTACATTTAAATTTTTGTAAAAAACGTTTCAGAAATTGTTTATTCGTATAAACGCTATAGGTGAATTAGTATAATATGGTAAAATTAATAATTTTCTGAAGGAATAATGAAATCAACGTTGATCATTCCATAACTAGGTAATACAAATTAAGATTGCTAAAAGCATTTCATCAATCATTATACCCATAGGACATAGGGTCTTATATTGCCTTATATAAAAAAAAAAAATATTTATTAAAATGCTTATCAATTTCAGATTAATATAAAACTTAAAGTTGCTCTTATTTTTATCGGATAACAAATTGAAAATAATTTATTATTGTATTATTATTTATTAAATTTCAAATAACCATCATATACTGGTCTGTATATTTTTAATACTTCTATACATATCATATGGATATATATATATATATATGTGTGTGTGTGTGTGTGTGTGTGTGTGTGTATGTGTGTGTGTTACGTATGCAATGTACAAAATAATCAATCATTTTTATTAGATACTCACAAATACTGGTTTTTTTTCAAATATTTGAACTGTGTCTAATGATAATGTAAACTATTTTTTGTTATTTTATAAATGTTAAACAGGCTAATAGTAATATAGTAGTTTAGTAATATAGGCCGTATAGTAATTTATTTTAGATTTATAATTTTTATGTAGCGAAAAAACTGTACTTATCTATCTATTTATTTTGATTTTTTTTTTATAAAATTTATCTAAATCGTAAATACTTTTTATAAATAGGTTAAAAAAGCGTAATTTAGTTGTTAATTTATAGACAGTTAAGTATCCGGAGACCGGTGATCGGTCGGCGGAGAGAGGAGGAGCTGATGACGCGCGGCGGCGGCGAGACGACTCGTGCGAACCGCGCGAGCGCTCGATCGTCGTCGACCGCCCGTCGTGATTATATTGTCAGTCATCGCGTCCCGGACGCGTTTTCGTTCTCGGCCGTCGATCGCGGTACCCGGAGCCCATGCGGTCGTGATCCGCGACGGTGGTGCCCGTACGTAAAACGATCGACGCTCAACGGCAGCGGCGACGTCGACCGCGGCTCATGCGGTCCTGGTATGCAGTTGCCCTATTTGACGAAACACGGTAACTGCCATCGGCATCATCCGTGTCATCCCGTCCGCCGCGCCGCCGCCGCCTCCACTATCCGTGTTGAGTCGTGAGTCGAGCCGGTCGCCGCCGCCGCGCCGCTTCTCATTCGCGTTCATGGCGCACGCATAGATAAATAAAAACATTAAATTTATGGGTACATAATAATAATATTATGGGACATAAACGTAAATCAAACAGCTGCGGTCACCGAGTCGATTGATTCAAGTGCATGGCTTAAGTGTTGCATGTTCAAGTGTTACGAAAGTGAAACCGTTTTGTTTACGATGTGATAGGTTTTAACCAGTTCTGAATGTACCTACAACCAAAAAAAAAAAAAAAATCAAACAATTCAATAAAATAAAATTTTTTATCGTTTATAAATCATTCTATTTTATTATAATTAATTGAAAATTAACAGGAGTCGGCGGTAATAGTTTTATAAAAGTGGTATTTTGCTGAATTAGATAAAATAATATCCAAACGTAAACAAACGGTCTCAATTTCTTATTATTTAGTTACATTTTTACCCCCCCCCCCAATATCAAACACTGTGCCTATGAGTGGACTTCATTTTAGAAGATATTTATTATTTTCTTTTTCTATTCAAAAAGTAGGCAGAATTTGTATATTGTGGAGTATAAGTTTCCGGCCTTCCGAGGGAAAATTGTATTAGCATTATTGTACTTTAAAGAGTTCATTTTTCAAAATACTTAATAGTTCTGTCAAACGTCTAAGACGTACTTCCGAAAAATTGAACAAAAACGATAAACTAAATTTTCATGAAAATTATTTGATAATTTAGCCCAAAATTAATAAAAAATATTATCAGTTATCACTTACTATCGACAATAGTGTCATAAAAACTGAAAAAAGTTTTTAAACAATTTCACCACTTTTGCGATAAATACAAAATATTTTCCAATCCAACTTTTTATTCTTAATCCGTTGAAATTTTTTTTTTTTTTTTTTTGACAGTAGATTTCTCACATATGTTTCTATCCATTCTCAAATTTTCTTGATGGTTCATCAAATTAATAATAAATTTTGACAAGCGTTTAAAGTTAGAATTAAAACTTAAATGATTATTAAAACAACAATTAATGACAGATTTCTTTTCGTTATTATTTCGGTAACATTGATGACATATATATTCAATTTATTGTTTCAACATTACTCAAAATAAAATCAACAATTAGTATTGTTTCGTATAACTGAAGCTCCGCTCTGGTTCGTTTTATCGAAGAATTGATTTATCGTTTTTTTTTTAAATCAACATTATACCCACAAAAAGTATCCCACCCGAGGAGCGAAGCGTGCTACTACTTTTTTGTACATGTTTAATTTTATTACTTTAATTACTTAAAGATTTTTAGATTAAAATCAAAAATATTAATTTTGGGTTAAACGTTCGAGTTCGGATGGAAAACATTCACGTTCCGTACCTTTTGCTACATATTATTATTATTATTATTATACAACGCTGTAGTTCTCGAATTTCTGATTTGTTTAATAAGAATACTCGTTTGATTGATAGAAATTCAATAATATGATAAGAATAGGTACTTGTATTGTATTATATAGTATAACAGTTGCTGTAACCCAACACCGGAAAATACATCATTTGATATTGAAGATTTTTGGTGTGGGCGGTAATGGCGTAATGTAGTATCTCTAGCTATCTATATAGTATATATTATTATCTTTGCCTTCAAATTCCCGTATTGTTTCTTGTGTACGATAGAACAATACCATTATTTTAGCGAGGCGAAGGATAGTGTGAAGTGTTAAAAAAGTGACTTCATTCATTTGTAACAATATTTTACTCATAAAAACAGTTCTATATAACTATTATTAGTGTATGACTGAAATGACAATTGAAAATGTATGACCTAGGAAACAAGTGTCATTAATTTGTAATAAAAGTGTGGTACCATTAGGTATACGTTTTAAAAATGTCATAATTGGCTTAGGTTCTGAAATTCTTAGAATAAAACAGTTTTATTATTTAATTTACAAATATATTTCTATAAATATTAAATATTATGAAAACATTGAAATTTGGTTATAACAATAAATGCCATCTTTCCCAAAATTATTATTTATTTTATATGAGTTTTTTTCATTTTTTCGTTAATGGATTATGTATTTATATAATGGTGATATTAATTTAAAATATAAATCATCAAATAATTATAACTTACTAAGTAATGTTATGTATAGTATGCAAATGATTTAACTTAAAGGCTGTGACGCTGCGTAAGTAGTTTAGTGAGTCTCAAGAATGATAGTTTTTTTTTGTTTTGTTCGCGATAGGTGGGTGGGTAGCTGAGTGGGTGTTAGATAACTAAATAAGAAGTAATTCATAATCCAATATATTTTACCTACATCTTCCACGTATTTTATTTACATCATGAATGAATTCAATTTACAGTCTCTATAAAGCCACGTGTCTGAATAACCTTGAACATTAAAAAAATTAATAAATACCTATTAATCGGTATCAAATCTTAAAAGTTTTGAATATCCATTTCTTTATTAAATAATCTTTATAACTTTTAAAAACCCGCATTTGTTTGATAATGAAAAATAACTTTTATTGACGTATAATAATAAATAAATAATAAATATTCTATAAAACAATGGTAGGGTCTATGAGAATAAAATGTGTAGGTATGGCACAAGTTAAATTTTTTTGCAACACTCATAAAAAAGTTCGCACTGCCACTGCTTGAAGACACTTACAAAATGTATATTTTATTATTATAAATATTGTTGGTCAAAATAATTTTCTAAATTAAATTATTGATTTTTATTGTAGTCGTAAAAGAACCATATCCAGCGAGATCTACTTATCAAGTCGCTAAATTACCATTGGTAAGTACCTAATCAAAATGTTTTATCTTTAAAAAGTTCAACATTTTAAAAATTTGATTACTATTATAATATTATATTGTTCATTATGTGATTTACGCATTAACTACAGATCAATGGGCACGTCATGGCGCAACTAGGATGAAAATTTGAGAGACTTACATATTTATTTGATTTATTTAGCCCTCTCCCCCCAAAAGGCATTAACCTTATGTAATTTTCAAAAAATTTGAGAGGCTATGAGTAGTTTTGAGGGGACAAGGGCTCCATATCCTTCTCTAATATTGCTCCTATGGTGTACTTATATTTATTATTATTTGTATTTATTGATTGCAGGACGCGCTTGTGGAAATCGAAGTCATAGCAATCGTAGAGTAAATACAGCAAAAAATTTCTTAAAATATTAAAAATTCAAGTTTTGGCAAGGACACAAGTACACACGCCTAGATGAGGAAGTGTCCAACAACGTTGTTTTAATTGTAGTCAAAACGTTGAATTTGATATTTTTATATTATGTAATTAGTACGATAATTATTATGTTTAGATGATGCTATTAAAATTATGTACTCTAATAGCTTATAAATATTTAATAGGCGTATAAAAATTATTTAACTAGTAGCTATTTATTTATCAATGAATAAAATGTTTTCATAATTTTAATTTTATTTAATGAATGTGATAGTAGGCGAAGACAGTTCCGAGCTTATCGCATTTAAAATAGCTAGTTAAATATTTTAGAATTTTCTTAGTGCCGACATCAGTATGACTGCAGCTGGATATCATAAAGATCAAATCAAATGAAACCAATTTATTATTTATACATTTACGTTATAAGTACATAATAAACATAATTTTTTTCATAATAATTAAGTTCGTATTGTTTTATTGTCTCCTTTAAAGTCATTAGTCTTTAGTTTTTAGAAAATATTAATATTATTATGTATCCTATTCCTACCAACCTAGTGCTCGAATTGGGATGAAATGGATGCAATCTAATACAATTTTTTCACTTCTGTAAGACTTAAATGATCTAAAAATGTAGATTCTACATTATGAAAAAATTAAAAAAGGGCAAGAAAAAAATCGAGACATTTTTCGCACCAAGGGTATTCATCGCCCCTTGGGTGGGAATGGTAGGATGCTCTTGGTGGGTGTATCGAATTTTAAAGAGACTAAAAATAATTTCTTCAATAAGAGCTGAGTTTCTGTTTATTCAGGACAATTTTTAACAAAGATTGTTATTAAAACAAAAAAAAATATTTTATTTTTTACCTGGCCAGTTTTATATTTCGCTCTTAACTGAGAAAAGTAAAAAAACTTTTGATGAGAAAAAAGTTGGGAAAATTTTTTCCAAAAATTTTTTTTTCACATTTTCAAAATTTTCTTGCACCAAAATATTTCTCATATTATTGTCTATCTATATTTAAATTTTCATAAAATTTGGATTAAAAAATGATAGTTTCCGAGTCTTTTTGTATCAAATTCTGAGAAAACTATCTAAAATTTCGAGAAATTTCTTCTCAAAATTACCATCTACAGGTGAATTGTGACTCAAAAAGTCTCCAATCAAAATTTTGTTGTGCTTCTATACAAAAATGAAAACACATAAAAAGAAATACACATAATTTAATAACTTCTTTGCTTTACTCAGAATCTAAAATATTGTTTCACATATATTTTCTAATCACTGTTGTCGGAATATGCGTTAAAAATAATTATTATAATAATAATAATAATAATAATAATAAAATCGAAGTCTCCAGATTTTTTGAAAATTGCCTTAGGATAATGCTCTTGGGAGGGCTAAATCAAAAATATTAATATGTTAACCAGGGGGGGGAGGAGGACTATGAAAAATGTTTATCCTAATTATTGCGCTAAGATACATGTAAATATAGACATAGATTATCACTAAACATTATAAAAATCATATTACATATTTTAAGAAATCATCTATATTATAAATACCTAATGAACTAGACTCGCAGCAGGATAAGTTAGCTGTCATTTTGCATTTAGACTATTATACTCTAGGGTATCATTATAAATGTAAATAAGGGCAAAGGTTATCGTTTTTTTTTTTTAATACAAAAATACATATTATATCTCAACACACAACAGTCTATATAGGTATAGTTGGGTATAGAGGTAGAAGTTGAAGTTTTGAAAGTTGGTCAATAGGTAGATATGGAAATGTTGAACTCTGTTCTCAGTATACATGTAACTTATTACATAATAATACATTCTTTGTAATATATATATATATATATATATGATGGATCAAATAATGAATAGATAGGTTTGTGCATGAATGTACACAATGTATCACCGTGTGTGTCTCATAACTTGTCAAATATTATGTCAATAACTTTTTCTTGTAAATTTTTTTTAAACTCATTTTATTTATAATTTAAAATAGCATATTTCGCACTATAATGTTTGAACAACATTAAACTCTACGGAGTGATTTTTCAAGCGTGTTCACCCCAATTTTTAGCCATTAAAATGCAAACATTGGGAGTTTTCTTTTCAAAATATTCAAGTTACTATAAAATCTATGTTTTCCATTACTAATTTTTTTTTGTCGTGTCACCTTAAGGGTGCCTTGTGGCGATACACATTTTTTTCAAATGGTACTCCTTAATTTATCTACAAAATTTTATTCCGGTTATTTTTTTTATGAATTTTGATATGTTGAAATCAAAATTCGAATCAGTAGTTTTTGAATTATTCAAATTTAAGTATTCAGGAAAATAGTCTCTTGGATGCATATTTAGTTACCAATACGTGTAGTATGTAATGTATGCTTAAAATACTATCCTCAATACTTAAATTTGAATAATTCAAAAACTACAATTTTGATTTCAAAATGTTAAAATTCACAGAAAAATAACTCGAATAAAATTCTTGAATATAACTTGACAATTTTTTAATGTAACGATTCTATGTGAAGCTATCGTTACGATAGTTACCAATGTTAAAAATAAATATAATTAAAAAATTAACATTTATTGACTATTGTGTTACCATGATTACCATAATGATAATATTCAATAAATTTATTGGTTGGTATAACATTTTCTACAGTAACTAAATAATCAAACCGAAATAAAATTATGTTAAATATAATTTTATGCTGTGTCAATCATTTGTCATAATACAAATTTCGAAAAACGAGCCCTCTAAATTACCATCTAGAACTGAATTCTGTTTCAAAAAGTTGCTGATTGAAACAAATAAGTGTTCACCGAAGGGGAAATAATAAACTTCATGATTTATAAAATAATGAGCTTTTACGCTCCACACAGAAAAAAAAAAATTAAAATTTTTCCTGTGTGCCACTGAAATTCAGCATACGTGCCAACTTTGGCATGCATGCCATAGGTTCACCACCACTGAACTATAGACTCATTCAATTAATAAATATAAAAGTAACCATCAAATAATATTTTTTTTATTGTACCTCTTCTTTAAATTATTTATCACAAAATATATATATATATATATATAATATAATATGTATAGTAATTATAGTGATTATTATAATAAAATAAATTTGTGTAATATTCATCATTAGCCACAGTTGTCTAAATATTATTAAAATTAACATAAAATATAAAATAAACTAAAAAAGAAAAACAAACCCATTTCAAGAAAAAAATATTCTATGAATAATATAAAAAAATAACATAACAACTAATAATGTCTATGCTATTAAATAATGAATATATAGTAATAGTTAAAATTAATATTACAACATTTTGTTTAATATTCTAACAAATCGATCAGGTTCATAGGCATCTGAATCATGTAGGAATTGTTATGTATTTCAATGGCTTGTTTGGTATGGTCATCATTTTCATTAATAAGATTTAACACTTTAATATTTTTTGCACATTTATTAATTCTATCTAGGTAACAGATAGGATTTATAGGTAAATCATAGTTTATTATCCAAGCTGCTTGTTGAAACTGATTGCCTTTGATTGGGTCTGTGGTGATGATCATTCGTAGTGCATTTAAAGAAAACATTTCAAGTATGGTTTCACGTTCATTTGCGTTAATTTCCAAATGAAAAAGTGCTACAGCATATTCCAACCGTAGTAATGTTTTACAAAGCTTCTGTGCTCTTTCCAAAGTATTACAGAAGATGATAACTCTCTGTGTTTTCAATGTTTCATTCATTTCACAAAGGGCATTTAATTTCCAATCCTCTTGAGTATTTAAATAAAACTGTTTGGGAAGATCTATGATTAAACAGAAATACAGACAATTATTTAGAACTCATCTAAATATAAGAGATAAAATTTGAATAATACTTTAAAATGCATTGCAAGTTCTAATAAGGGTACTTTTCAACAATAAAGAAGATTTCAATGAAAGCCAATTGGTTTTTATAATCAGAATTTAAATATATAGTAAAAACATTGAACTTTAAGAAAACTTTATTTAAAATATATAATCATTATTATAAAAAGAACTCAAGATGTTATATATAATAATATTATTGTATATAACATTAGATCTCGTAAATCTAAATTATTTAATTAGAAATTAATACAAGATGTAAAACTAAGAAAGTATTTTAATGTTTAGATTGGTATCAAGTTAGATCATTAAAAATGTATAAGTCATGAGTATTCATGGGAGTTAATTTTTCTAACTTTCATAAAAAAAAAAGGAACATTAACTTATTGACTCTTAAATTAAATGGTCTAGTAAAAATAAAATAAAGTAGACACAGTAACCTCAATTGTAGTTATAAAATTGTGTAATGGTTTAACTTCAATTAATGTTAGTTAAATACATTTTAAATATGATACTATAATATTGATAAAAAGTGAAAAATGTTAAATGGTTTATACTCCAAGTTCATACATAAAACTTAAACTACACAAGTACTATGCAGTTACTGAGAAATAAGAGGCCAATTTGTTCAGAAACAAATTATCTTGTTAAAAGTACATAAAATTGTACTAAATCTATCTACATAAGCACGTTTAGTCAGTTTTTGAGGCATGAGAATAAATGGACGATTTTTATATTAAGGAGTACTGATTAATATTAAATATTTTTCAGGAGACACAAAAATCTTTCTGAAATTATTATATTTTAGTTTGTTCTGTCAAAATATTTATTAATTTTATTCCGATATTATTCATTAAATATTTATGACCAATTCCAAATTAAATATAAAAAAAAATGTAGATTTGTAACCTTTTGGTAAAAAAAATTGTTTATGACATGCAACTAAACACTGAGTGTACAATTTTACAGAAAGTTAAACTTGTTCAGTGGGGCCCATTATCTCTCATAATAATAATATATATATATATAAAAAACATTTCAAAATTCATTTTTATTGATTAATATTTTTTTCTGGATTTTAGATAAGATAAAAGATAAAAAAATAAGAATTCCAAAGTAAAATTTTAAAGGCGTTAACTCAGACTATGGATGGTGACATACGTTTTAAATTCTCTTTTTTCTTGTCTTCTTCATTAATGATAACCAGTGGATCACGTAAGATATCCATATACAAGTCTAATATATGATCAAGTTTGTCCGATGTTAGCACAGTGACTTGTTTGTTCTTTTCTAGTTTTGCTAATATGTCCTGAATTAATTTGGGACAGTCAGAAGTCAACATTTTATCAGCTTTGTTGATCACGACTGTTTGAACACATCTAGTGTTCAATGATTTACATGCTATCATATTAAATACTCCAGCCGGTGTACCAACTACTACATGTGGAACAACAGATAATTTTCTTGGAACATTGTCACCACCAACACATATATTGATACCCAAAAACTCTCCAACACTCATAACAATCTAAATAAAAGAAAATACATAAGTTAAACAATAATAATTTAATAATAACTATTATCATAAATTATAATATACCTTTTGAATGTGCACAGCCAGGTCCCGAGTTGGTACTAATATTAATGCTTGACATTCATGCAAATTGGTTCTAAGCCGTTGCAGTAATGGTATGGTAAACATCATTGTTCTACCATTTCCTGGACCAGCAAAAACAATAACATCTCGCCCATTAATACATTGCACAATAACGCGTTGTTGTAATGCAGTTGGATTAACAAAACCAAGTGAGTAAATTCCACGTAAAATATCAATTTTTAAATTCATATCATTAAAGTTATTGATACTTCTATCAGAATTGCTTACAATGACTGGTTCATTATGAGTACTTGCATTAATTTGTTCACTGGATTCAGTATTAATTGTCTACCAAAAAAATAAACATAATTAAATTTATGTATACTAATATTACTAATTAACAATAACTTTCATTCACATTTAAAAAGTAAAATACAGTATAGTAAATTAGTGTAATGTAAAGTATAGCCAAGTAAAGCCAGTACATATTTCGTACCACTGGTATTCTTCGCTCTTCAGGTCAGATACTCTTGGTGAGTGCCTAAAATTTTAAAGAAACTATAAATTATTTCTCCAATAATACAATTCTGAATAAAGAAGGTTAATAATATAAAGAACAACAATAGTCATAATTTTTCAACACACCCACCAAGAGTATCTGACCCAAAGAGCAAAGAATACTCTTGGTGCATAGTATATCTGGCTTACTTATCTATACTTTACTTTATTTTACTTTTATAAGTAATAAACATAGAAAAAAATTAATGAGAAAAAAAATGTTGGAAAGAAATGAGTAATATTTTTTTTTCACATTTTCTAAATTTTCTTGTGCCAAAATGTTTTTCATATTATTGTCTATGTTTAAATTCTATTTAAAATCTATGCTAAAATGATGGTCTCCAAGTCTTTCTTGTCAAATTTTAGGTGGTTTTTTCCGAAAATAAATAAATAAATAATTGAGAAATTCAAAAAATGACCTCTCGAAAATATCATCTAGAGGCACATTCAGATTCAAGAAGCTGCTGGTCGAGACTTTTGGACAAGTATTTCCATATGTAAAAGTATACACAGAAGAAAAAAAATAAAAATAAACATCATTGTAAGAACACATTGTAAAATGAAAACACTTGATATTTTAAATTATTTTCCTTGTTTTATTATATTTAGTACTATCATGCATATATACTTATTCCAATGAATTATAATTATTCAATGAAATTCTAGTACTATCAGTCATTGATGACCACTCAATTCCTTTAGTCTAATATTTAATAAAAATAATTGTATTCAAATTACTGTATTAAGTTTTCATTATTAAATGAATAAAATGTAATTTATTCAAATAATTCAGAAAGCTTAAGTTTATTGTTTATTAATATCTTATGAACTAGTGTAGGCGCACATTGGATGTAAAGTTAGGAGGTGCTATGATAATTTATATAATACAAATCCGCCATTACACATATTACATATTAATTTACCCATAATAACATATTTTTTAAATTATTTTATTTAAAATAAATAATTGAAAAAAAAATTACTTAGCAATTATGAACAATTTAACTTGTTTTGATTTTCAATTTATTAATGAATCTTTAATGAAAATATTTTGAGAAAAGAAAATGTTGAGTACAATTTGAATTATAAATGTTATGACTTAAAGAAATCGTTATTTATAGTAAAAAAAATTTGTTTCATATAAATTCGAACTTTAGACACTCATAAAAAAGTCAACTAACGATTTTTGAATCATTTTCTATTATTAAAATATTTACAAGGCCAGTAGACATATAATATAAGAGTAAGATTGTACTAAATGTTCAGCACATTATGCTTTAAATTTTAAATTGTATTAGATAAAAACATAAATACTTTCATAGTTATACTCATTGCAAAAAAGGTCAGATTTGAATAAAAATATTTTTAGATTGGGGTTATAATGGGTGAAAATATCAAGTTTCCAATAGGTTTTAAATCAAAAAAATAAATATTGTTTACCATTCAATGGTATGAAGAAATTGTTGTTTAATGTTTTAAAGAATTTAAATGTTATACAAATTTAAAGTTTATTGTTATGAAGAATCTGAACTAGTGGTTCTTAACGAGGGCGATACTACCCCATAGTGGGCAGTGAACATATTTTGGGTAGTAGAGGGGCAGTAAGTCTTCGGCGATAGGGCGATGTTGAGCATAATATAATATATTATATTTATATTAAAATCTAATACAAATACTTTGCTGAACGCGCCATGACTTATTAGTAATATTGTATTTTTGTTATTTTAATATTTTGAAGATATTTTGTCCATAGAAATTCCTCAATAGGTCGTAAATCACTTAAAGAATATTGAAACAGCTAATATACTGATTTAATAAATGAACAAACATTCAAGTAGTGGGATATTAAAATGATAATAAAAGATAGCCTAGATCTGAGGATCTGAGAAAGCCAATTATACATATATTTTACATTTAGTTTTTAGTTATTTCTAATTCTGTTTTTTGATTTATTCGTCTATCATTTATGTTAGGCTATCTATTTTCTGTTTCATTGTTTGTTTGTAGTTTGCTGTTCTGGTATCTGGTTTGTAATTTAGTGTATACTGTTATGTTTTTCGTTATTGATTTCAATCATTTTTTGAATTGTTTAACATTAAAATCATAATGTTATAAAAAAGTTTGGAAGCCATGGTTTCCAACATTATAAAAAAAAATCAGAATTTCCAAATTGACCTCTTTTAAGACCATCTAAATTTACTATAGAAAACATGTTAAACATACTAATCCCATCATTTTTTTAAGTAGATAGTGTTTTCATATGAAAAAAAAATGCATAATTGTTAGATCACTAACTCCTTCACTTCACTCATACTTTAAAACAAATATATTTATCTAATGCTAAATTTTATAATAAAATCGCCAAAATTAAACCTTGAAAAGAAGTAATTATTCATAAGTTCTTAAACCAATTATGTAATCAGCAAATTATATACAAAAGTCATCTCACTATCATCTTTACTCTCTAATTTATATCATTAATGTGACATTCCTTTATTAGTAAATTAGCAAAACTGGAAACATTAGTATTATATGGAAATATTAGTATTATTATACTCAAGGGTGTATTTCAGGGAGGGAGAAGGGGCGATCGCACCTCCCCGGGCCTCTGATTTTATAAATTTTTTTAGATTCTGAGATGAAAAAAGCTTATGTTTCGACAATGATAGTTTTTTCTTTTTATGAAATTACTTTTTATATAATAATATAATTTTATATACTTGTTCAAAAGGTTCATACAATAATTCTTTTAATAAAAAATTGCATGCTGGTGGTATTTTAAAGAAGTAATTTTTCCAAATTTTCAATTAATTTTTCTTAACAAACAAGATTTTTATGTCATACAAATTCTAACCTTAAACAATTATAAAAAAAGAGTTAATGAAGTTATATTAAATTTTCAACTAAAAATATCGAGAATTCAAAATTTTATGATATAAAACAAAACAAAACACAAGGAAATTCAAAAATTCTATTTTTATCCCAAAAATGATCAAATTATATACATTTCTGTATTACAATACCTATTGTTATAAATGGGTAAAAATTTTAAGTTTGTAGTTATTCTAATTTTTGGGGTTTTGCTAAATTACTAAAATTAGTTTCATGAAAATCTCATTTACGACACATTTGGCCGCTTTTACTAAATTTTTCAGCAGTTCTTCTGTTTTTGGAAAAAGTATTGAGAATTTTGAAAAACAACCTGAAGTATTAAAGGGATGTAATTTATAATCTAAAAAAGTTACTTTATAAAAAAATGTTTGATGAAAAAAGAAGTGTTTCTACATGAAAATGTGAAATAATGAATAGACATCATAGTAAAAGTACTAGCTTCTTTTAGAATCTAAAATATTTAAAAATCGCCCCTCCCTGATAATAAAGTCAGAGACACCCCTGTTATACGTATTCATCTTATATATATATATATATATATATAGTTATAGTAATGAAAAAATTTTGTATCAAATTTAAAATAATTAATATTTATAATTTCAAAACATTTCTAATTTAATTACAAGTGGTTTGTGAAGTACTAAAATTAATTGCTTAAGGAAAGTGCGAGTGTTTATTTGAAACCTAAGAGTAAAAAGCACCCTCAAGCACCCCCCTTCAAGTGCCTATGTGAACTAGTATTAATCTATACTCAAATGAATTATGTAAGAATAATTTCATTTTGATAAACTACATTTATATACAGTTTTAAATGTGAATTCACTTTAATATTATATACATATTATGTACTAACATTAATAGAAATGGAAGTATTCTTCGATGAACTAAGGATCCCAGAACTTTGAAACAAATTCATGTCGTGTGTAATGGCCTCCTCAAGTTGGTAGATTATTTCATCAACATTTTTGGAATCAATAGGATCCACTTTTTTCACATTTGATTCAATAATTGCCTATAAAATAAAAATTGATTTGTTACAAGTGTTAATAATAAAGAGATATTTGAAAATCTTATATATGAATAAATAATACATTTTCTTTAGTAGATAAAGTTTCTTTGTTTTTCATTTGCACATCGGTATTTTCAGCACCAAAAGTTGTCGTAGCTTTTTCTTCATTAAGAATTTTACTAGCAACGTCCATAGTAGAAGTAGACGCAATTGGTTCTTGATTAATACTTTGTGCTTTTGAATGTTTCTGTAATTAGGAAACATTAAGTTAACATTGTAAAACTCTTAAAATAATTTTTCAAAAATATTAACCTCAGAGAAATTTAATATCTCTTGATCCGTCACTACATCGTATTGCTCTAAAAGTTGTGTAGCCTCATCTAGGCTTTCATCATTAACAATTGACATTGAATTAGTGCTTGAAGGTGTTGGGACTGTTTGGTTTAGATCCATCAAATGTCTCACATCTGAATTTGTTAAAACAGGATAAACCTTTTGTGTACTCTCGGAATGTAAAGATTTGGAAACTGGTAGCGACTTGAAAATATCCAATTTCATAAGGTCAGAATCAGATTTGGAATCCATTGGCTTTGATTCATTAAAAGACTTTGATTGACATTGATTCAACTGACCCTCAAATAAAAGTTTTGTTTCCAAAGTCATTTTCAAATACTTAAGTGGTTCAACCTGATTACGTAGTCTTCCAATATATTTTTCTAATTTTACTAACATTTCTTGTTTTTTTTCCAAATGTTTTATTTTATCTTTCAATTCATCAACACTTAAACATTCATTGAGCATAAAAACATGCTTTTCCAGAGATGCTTTTTCCGCTTGTAACTGTTTTAATTGTTCTAATAATACATTCTGATTTATTGCTGACTCCATTATTACTTTTTCAATGCTGATTTAAAAATTCTAGAGAGAATACAAATGCAATTATTAGATTTAAAATTACATACTATAACTATTAAATACTAAGTACTACTAATAATATAAAATTTATTTATAATATTCTTAATTTTGAATTTATTCTGATAAATGCTACGAAAGAAAAAAAAAACTTAAAAAACTATAGCTGAACAAGTAATATAATAAGAAGTTTTAATTGTTTAAAATGTATAAAAATTTTAATATAAATAATATTCAACAAGAATAGATAACTGTTTATTTTATTTCTGTAAGTATATTATTAAAATGTCTTGTATTTATTTTATTTTACTATTATTATTATACATCCTAAGCACCAAAGACTATATATAACTATGTATAATTTCAGTAGTGGCTATATTTTTCTGTTCCGACCATTTGCGACATATCGACTAGTCGGATACATCGGTTTTAAAACAAATTTATTTGTTTTTCATTCAACGAGTCGGACAAAATAAGGTTATTTTGATGTGTTATTATTTTAAATTAGTAATCTAAATTATGTTTAAAATTAATTATCACCCACTATATTTATTGTTTTTATTGTGCGTGAGTTTGCACAGGTCATGTAGCCATTTGTGCAGTGTCTTTGCAATGTGCTCAATAAAAGTAAATCAATTGAAGTTAAAATTTTAATATTAAAAGTAAAATAACTTAAAGGCTTAAATTGTATGATGTATACGATAAAGAGCGTTTAATTGAAATTGTACACTCAAAACCAGCATTATGGGACAAAAGAACTTGAAAACATTTTGACTAAAAATTATAAAATGAAACAGCACTAAGACACGTGTTAACTGTAAGAGAAGTTACGTGCAAATAAAATAAAAATTTCAGCAGATGACCTGATGACAACATATTTGATTTTAGTCGGTACATAATCGGATATGATGTAGCCACAAATATCAGATGAGTAGGATGGTGGTTGAGTCAGATAGGGTTGGAAACAGATTCAATGTAGCCGTAGCCAAAGCCCGAAATAACATAATTATGTGAATAACACTGAAAAGTATCTAAAATTGCATTATAAATAAAGAAAAAAGCAAAATTGCAATTAAATTTTAAAAAATGCCAAAAATTACAAAAAGTTCCACTAAAAACTTCTAGATTTCACTACGTACTTGTATGAAACAAATTAAAACTTACTTAGCGACAAATCTAAGCAATAGGGAAAAAGTTGCAAATGCAATAACGTCCGAGCCCTGTGCTGCAGAGGTGTGCTGGATATAAGACTAAATGAAGCACAGACATCAAGTTGAAAAAGGGTAGGTAGGTGGTTGGATAATATATTTAAATCACATAATACATTGTATATTATATTAAGATGGTGAAATATTATGGGTTCTGAGTAATGTGTATAATAATTATTATGTTACAATAAGCAGGTAAACATAAGTTTTTTGTCTTGGTTTCAAAAAAGGCTGTCTCGGAACGCCACAGCTCACAAGAAAAAATAAAAATAAATAAATGTCTGGAATAAGCAATACAATTATAATTTATAATGCAGTCGTGTATAATTGATAATGTACAAATGGGAAAACATTATTAATTGAGTCATACCAGTCTATATACATAATACTATTCATGTTAAACAGTTTTTACTTTATATTACAACGCTATAACACGATGCATCCTAATATATTTTTGATACATACCGGGGTGTTTCAACAAGTATCCAGAACCGTATTAAAAATGAAAATGATTAAAATTGAACGTAGGGGAAAAAATATTTCGTTAGAATTATAAATATCCATTATCCATGTATACTTACATTTGTTTATCAGCCGGCGATAGAACACATGAAAACGTACAATTCGAACTTTCAGTGTCAGCACAAAAGGAAGAGAGATCTGTCCTTGTCTTGGTATGACGCACTAGTGCCCACTGCCCAGCATAAGAACAAAGTAAAAACAAATGGATTCACAGGATGACTAAGCCAACTGGTTCCACTACTTCCATTTGTTTTTGTTTTTCATAAAATTACAATAATAATATTTGTATTATTCTCGTAGCTGATAACACAGAATGTTAATACATGGTGATAACGTTTACAGAGTTGCCATATTTGATAATAAAATAGTGTGTGTCGTGGTGGTGATGGTCGATATTTTTAAAACCTCGGAATAGTGGCGCAATTCGGTCCCCAAAATTTTGTCCGCAATTTTGATTGGAGGTGCGAGGAGGCGAGGTCAAGAATACATAATAAACTTTATCACTACTTTCAAATTTAATATTTATAATAATATAATTTTATTTATTTGTAGTGACTAATGTCAATCAATAACAGAGTAAAACGTGAGTCACGGACTAAAATAGTCTGTGACGTGCAAGTCATATGAACCAGTTGTAGATTACCTTTTCATGGAGTGAAACGAAGGACTATAATTTTACCATTTTACCGGAATTTTTTTAAATTTTAAGACTTCAAAATTTCACACAGTTGAATCATATAATAATGACAAAATCATATAATAATAACAGAATCATATAATAATGCATTATTCGCGGATGAAACACCTAGAAAAGCATTGTTATTGAAAATTCTATTAAAAGTATTTATATTTTTAGATTCTGAGTGGAGCAAAGATGTTAGTGTTGTTATTTTTTTTTTCTGGGAACGCTTTTTCGTACAGAAATTCTTGTCTAAAAGTGTTTCGACTACCAATTTTTTAAATCAAAAATTTGCTCATTTAGGTACTTTTAGGAGGTTAGGTATACGTATTATTGTATATTATTAAGTATGAGTGCCTAATTAATGGTGGCGTATTATTGATTTACGAATAAATTTTTGTTTTTAAATTCCTTAAAAATTTTTTTTTTAAGTACGTTTATTTTATAAAGTCACTTTTTAGTGTATTAAATGCATACCTAGTTTTTTAAAGGAGTTTTTATGTTTTCAGAGCAGACATTCCCAAATTTTTTGCGGTATGACCCATTTTTATTTTTAATTAAGATATCTATAATAATAATCAGTTTTTTCTGCCTTGCATGATGTTGCAAGATGAAAATATGGGTATTCTTCCTTGTGGATTTTAATATTTAGAGTATTAAAATCAATATCCTAGTCATAACTATAGCACAATTAACTCATTTATTGGAAGCAATTTTTTCGGGAACTACAAATGATGGAATATAAATATCATCTATACCTATATGTTATATTATGACGCTTCAGAATCATAGTGTCATAAACATACGTAAATAATCAAATACATTTTACTATGTAGGCGTTTCATTGAAAATGGAAAAAAACAAAGTTTATACAAAAATTACATATTAGTAGATTTTATCCTTAATAATAAAAATTTTAAAAGGCTCTGTCAATATGGTCATCTATAAAAGCAACAAGATGCAAAATAATATTGCAATGTTTAATTTAACATACCTACCGATTTTAAATCACGAAAGAAACAACACGTAGTTAAACTAAATAGCTAATGATTCTCAATTTTTTTTCTTGGGATTTTTTTTTTTTTTTGGAGGGGATCATGGCCCCTCTCCTAAAGCTGCCACTACATTAGCGGTCATTGGTGATCGGTCAAGTTTTTGCGTCTTACAATGGAAACAGAATAAACAGCTGATCGCTCGTTATTTGAACAAGTCGTTATCTCGTCCACTGCATAAATAATATCAAAGTATTATTATAAAATACCGCCATTGATAACACAGAGCAATACTTGTCTATGGAGCAATACAGAGGATTACATTAAAACATTATTTATTTAAATTTTATTTGTACTTCTTATTATCTATGCATGCTGCCAATAAATATGTATTCAATTACGTATTAACAATATTACTTAAATTATGCTCAAGATTACAAATCAATTGACCGAACATCCAGGCAAAGTGAATGCGTTATCACATGCCACAGTAATCTAACATAATTTTGTTACATGATTTTATTCGACTATTAGGTTTAATTAGTAATATTTCGTTTTGAAACCTTTTTTTCAGAAAGTCATCCATTCATGTTTGAGTTACGAATACAAATCCGACATATTGCATTGCTAACGCTCGCCAATAATACCTAAGTATTGGTATTGTCGATCAATGGCTGGGCAGCGGGCAGTATAATATCAAGTAAGTAAGCTTATTTGTGAAATGTATAACATTAATTAATTGTGACATATATTATATTGGACGTGTGGACCAGTTTTAAGGAATAATTCATTTCATTATAATACAATATTCTTAATGATACTGCCTGGATGACAGTTACTAAATTGATTGTATTGTTATATTATGTATTTATATAAATATATATTATAACTTCATAATATTTTTATTTAATGACATTGATATTTCCAATGTCATAATTTAATTTTGTGTGAAAAGTGATTTAACTCTTTCTTGACCAAGAACTTTTCGTGATAAAAATGTGAGTTTTTTTTGCATTATGATTTTGTATTTTTTTTTTCTGATAAATTTTAAAATTAAAAATTATTTTATTTTTTAAAAATTTAGAATTTTTTAAATTCTGGGACTATTAAGTCAGATTGATTTTAGAAGTCCCATTAGTCAGTTATGGAAAATTAATTAATTTCTTTAAAATAGAGATAGTAATGAAAATAGTTATTTTTCAATTCTAACATTAATTTTAAAACAATGACCATTTCAAATTAAACTTTTTATACTTTTTTTGTTTACCATATTTCATTTAAATTTAAAAATAAAAGATCTTAAATTTAAATGGTCAATTTTTTTCAGCGACATTTAAAATTGTTCATTTTTAGGATCTAAATTATTTTGAGATATAAGTAGCATAGGCGTAATATGATGGGGGGCTAAAGGGGCTATAGCTCCTTGGAATTTTATTTTAACCCCTCCATGTAATGTAAAAATGTAGTATTTTATACGTCCATATATGAGAACTAACATCTTTTTATTATTTATTATTTACAAGAAAATTACACATTCATATTTTATTTTAATTATTTTTAATTATTCAATTATTTCTACATTATATTATTATTATCTTATAGATTGTTGATTACTTTATAACAAAATAGGTTTGGATAAGATCTGCGATGGCGATCTATTTTGTCATGATCTATAATGTGTAGTGTTTGTGGTTTACAAGGAAGTAAATTGTGAATTTTTAAAGTTTAAAACTGTTAGTTTAACAGTTTTTTAACCAACTTAAAAGTAAATAGTTTTAAAAATGTTTAGTATATTTAATACATTAAAGAAAAAGTTTAATAACTAGCCCGTTGAAAACCTAATTTAGTTCTTCAGTTCCTTATTGTTCAAAATTCCAATGAAAGATATGAAGCTGACAACCAAAGTTGTATTAATGTTAAAAGCATTGAGTTAGAATCCAGTCACTTACAATAATTAAAGTTTTGCTTCATACGAGTGTTCGTTTTTCGTCATACGGCAAATGAAAACTTGGATTCGAAATTCTATGGCTAATGATAGTTTTCCAAATCTATCATTAATACATATTGCATGAGATTGAGCAAATAATATTGATAATATTATTAACATATTTGCCCAAAAAAGTAGGCATTTAAACTTATTATTATAATCTGGCTCATAATTCACCTATTTTTTACGATGTTTTTCTTCATATGTATATCAAATTAAAGTTTAATAATATTTGTTAACCTATTTGATAATGTAATTTATTACTTATTTATATTAAACAGTGAAATGTACCTTTTTTATTCTTTCTTTATTTATTTTTTTGTTAACATTTTTAGAATAATAAAATATGTTTTGTACCTAAAAAGGGCTTTAGCCTCCCCTCCCATATAAAACCATCAAGCTACGCCTATGATAAGTAGGTAGTAGGTATCTACACTCTAATGATCATTAAATATTTTTTTTATTTTATATCTTATATTATACACAAATAAATTCACATATACTTGTAAGTTTTTGAAAGAAAAACATCAAAATAAAATTAACAATTAAAGAACACTAAAGAACTATTTAAAGAAATAAAATTCTACATGTTTTATTTAGAATAAGAATTGCTACTATTATGTGCCGTTAATTAATTCTGATGAGTAATTATGAGTTTGAAAACTAGAAATTTCAACAAACATAAACTATCTACATATGGCATTGACACTTGATTGCTGTAGCTAACTCGGTTAACCGATGGCGACAGAAATCAATGTCTTGCAACTCAGCATTTTAAGACTTAAAAGTGTTTCCCATTATTATAAAATGAAAGGGTTCTTAACATTCCCTAGATAGAATGAATGTAATAAATTATGTTTTATTTGGAGATTTTTAAATATGTGTTATTATATATGGTATGATTTTTTGTATCAATATGATTATTTATAAATATAATTATTTTCTTTCAGAAAAGAGCAAATGGAATCCGTCTAAAAAATAAATATCTAAATTTAAAACAATGGATTTGGAAATTGAAAAATATGTGGTAAAGCAAAGTCAACTTGAAAAACAAATTGAGGAGTTATTAACTGAGAAAAAAATGCTACAAAATAGAATAAATGTTCTCTATGATTGTTTATCAATAGATAAGATACGAAAGAAAATTTCTGATCTTGAATATAAAGAAAAACTATTGAATTCTTTAGAGATTATGGCTGATCAGATAAGAGCTGAAATTAAACCACTGGATCATTTAAAAGAATTGTTACAGAAGCATCTCACTATTTCCACTCTATCCACTACTAATAATGATCATATTGTTGAAGACAAAAAATGTTTGGAAAATTCTCAATTAACAATGAGTAGTGAATGTGCTATAGAAACATTGGATTCTTGTAGTGATAGTGGCTCTGAGGGAAGTGTAATGGTTTTATCAGATTATGATGTTGTTACTGATGAAGAATTTCCAAATATTACAGAAAATGCCTTAACAAATAAAGTTATGTATAATGAAGCATTACAAATGGCATCTAGTGTACATTCAATACTAGTTAAATCACCAACCACAAATGTTGAGCAAATTAGATTCTTACCAAATGTTAATGATCAAAATGAAGAAATAAATTGTATACAGTCCAACACTCAAAAGTCTGATATGTTGATGGATATTTGTAGTAGCGCTGAAAAATCTTTAGATATGTTAAGTGTTGTGAATAAAGAAGATTGTTTAAAATGCGAAAAAGACATTAACATTTTTTCTGAAAAGGTTAGCAAATTGTTTAATTATTTAATATTATATTGGTATAAAATGTTACACTATTTTGTATAAAAGAAATAGTATTGTATATTTGTAATATGCGTTGTTTCGATTACATGTTATGTCAGTAATATAATATAATTTACATGTTTTCATTATTTGCAGTCCAAAATGGGGTTGGAAATTGATAAAGAAAAAATTGAATCAATAACACAGACAAATATTAAATCAATTGGACCCTTACCAAATCCTAATGACCAAAAGAAAAGTATAAATTGTGTTGATTTTGAGACCAAAGATATGGTGATGGATACATATAATTCCGTTGGAAAATTGTTAGACAAGTTGGATGTTGTGAATAAAGAAACCCGTTCAATATGTGAAAAGAATATTATCGATCGCTCTGAAAAGGTTAACATATTGTTTAATTATTTAATATTATATTTGTATAAAATGTAACTCCATTTTGTATGAAATAAATAGTAATATTTATTTATATTTTATAATATTCATTATTTCCATAATGTGTTTTATGTCAATAATATAATATAATTTACAAGTTTTTATTATTTACAGTCCAAAATGGAGTTGGAAATTGATAAAGGAAAAGTTGAATCAATAACACAGACTAATATTAAGTCAGTTGGATCCTCACCAAACCCTAATGGTCAAAAGAAAAATACAAATTTTGTTCAGTCCTATGATACGTTGATGGATTCATATAATAGTATGGCAAAACTTTTAGATGTGTTGAATGTTGTAAATAAAGAAGACCGTTCAAAATGCGAAAAAGATATAATTGATTTCTCTGAAAAGGTTGGCAAATTATTCACATATTTAATAATATATTTATATAAAATGTTCTTTTATTTTGTGCAAAAGAAAAAGTAACTCATACTAAATTTTTATTTCTTTTATTTACAGTTCAAAATGGGGCTGGGAATTAGTAAAGAAAAAATTGAATCAATAACACTGACCAATGTTGAATCAGTTGCGCAGTCACCAAATGATAATGATCAAAAAGAAGATATCAATATTTTTGTACAGTCCAATGCTAAAGATTCTAATGTGTTGTCGATGAGTATAAATAATAGAATAGAACAACTTTTAGAGAAGTATAATGCTGTGAAAAAAAAAGACCTTATCATTTCAACTGAAAATGTTAGCTTGCCCTTTAAATATGTTATATATTGTATTTTTTAAATTTTTATTCCATTTTGTATCCAAGGTATAATAATTTATTCTAATAAGTGGTAACATTATTTTCAGGTTAAAATGAAGTTGGGAAGTGATAAAGGAAAAATTGAATCAATAATACACGATGCTTCGAAATTATCTTTGTCTGATGATATACTCGATGATGTCGGAGTAATTTCATTAGATTACAATAAACATAATAATGTGTCAAAATTGATTACTGATTCATGGGTGAAAGTTGAAACTGACGAATTACTTGATATTCTTAAGAAAAGGGAACACCTTAATGACATTTCTCAAATAAATTCTGGATCACAAAAAGTGATATTATTGATTACTTTGTTTTTTGTTATTAAAGTAACTAATCGTTTTTTATTTTAGGGTAATACTGTTCCAAAAGTCAATTTCGATGTAAATGTTGAAGTAATGAATGACAAACAATGTAACTCCCAGTTTGAATCAAAAGGAAGTGGTGAAATCACAAATCTTAAGAATATCATTTCCAGTGACGGTGACTTAAATTATGTAGATTATAATCCAATTTGTTCAGTCAATGATTTAAAAGATAAAGTTGTAAATAAGTCATCATTTTCAAAGATTGAATGTTCTAGCATACCAGCAGATTGCAGTGAGCTTAAAGTAAATGCTAAAATAGAAAATCATGTGCAGAAAGACATGCATAACTCAGGTGGTTTAACCAATGATTTAAAGGATAAAATTGAAATTTTCTCATCATTATTAAGCAATAAAAATGAAGAAAATGAATTAAAAGTTAACACTGAAGGAGAAATCCATGAGCAGAATGACTATTTGTGTAGTAACTTTGCAGAATCAAAAGAAAAATGTGAAGTCAAAAATCTTGATAATGTTTGCAATGACATGGATGATAATTTAAAAAATGAAGTTAGCAACCCAATTTGTTTGGTCAACAATTCAAGAGATGAAAATGTACTTAAGTCAAACATAAATACCAAATTAGAAATTCGAGAAATGTTTGATGAATTTAACACTTTGGGATTAAATGCCCAATTATCAAATGGAATTTATCATCATGGCTTTCAGCGTCTATTGACCCTACAACAGCAGTGTATACTCCATTGCATTAATGGGCGAGATATTGTCCTACATTCATACCCTTGTGCTGGAAAATCAACCATGTGTCTTATTTCAGTATTACAAAGGATTAACACAAGTTTCAATGAATGCCAAGCCATTATTTTAGTTCCTACATATGAACTAGCATTGTATACTCAAAGGGTATAGAGTTTATTAAGAAAATTATTTAAAAATATATGTTGTACTAATATTTTTAAATTCTTTATATTTTTTTAGACAATCAAATCATTGGGAAAATTCTTAAATGTTTCCACATGTATTGGTGGTATCAATATTCCTCGTAAAGTTTCACCTGTTCCTCATGTTGTAATCAGTACTCCACAAGACTTGTGTAACATGATTAATTGTAACTCATTGTGTAAAGATTTTATCAAAATGCTAGTTATTGATGATGCAGATGAAATGATTAAAAGCATTTTGATTAATAAAATAAGGCACATACTACTATTCCTAAAAAATGATCGTCAATTAATTATTTTGTCAACTTCTAAATTAGAAGAGATCTTAGATCACTTTTCTGACACTATGCAAAATCCTGAGTACTTCATTTTACCAGATAAAAAACCACCATTGAATGGTATATTATAAAATTATTTTGATGGTGTTTATGAATTATAAATTATTAATGAAATATTTATTTGTAGATATATTGCAATATTATGTTAATGTACCTGATGAATGGAAATTAGATGCATTATATGAACTCTATTGTTTACTAAATTTGAAGCATACTGTTGTTTACTGCAATACATGGAATAAGTGTTTAGAAATAACAGAATATTTTCGTCTCAAAACAAGCACTGTGGCGGCTGTACACAATGACATGGATACTTCCCAGAGGCAACAAATACTCTGTAAGTTTCAGTCTGATATGATAAGACTGCTTGTTACTCCTGGATTATTGAGAGGCGAAGAATTTCCTGAAGTGATGTGGGTTATAAACTATGATTTTCCTAAATGTTCAGAAAACTATATACGTAGGATCGTTGGTTGTTTCAGTCGCAAGGTTGAAGTGATAAATTTCATTTCTCCATTTGATAAAATAGCGAAGGCAAATTTTGAAACAGCATTTAATATGCATCTAAAAGATATATTTGATTTAGCTGAAGGCATTATAAGACCCATTTAAACTGGTAATTTAGATTTTCCTCATGATCAAATGTTTGTTTTAGTCTATTACACACTTAGGTAACTGGTGCTGATGTCTTTTAAGATTATTATTACATTTTATAATTATTTTTTGTAGTTAAATAATTACTTTGTTGAAATTTATGTTTTAAATGTTATCTATTCTACATCAAATCAACTGAATGTATTAAAATAACACTTTATACTAATTAAAAGGTTTTTACATTGTTTAAAATGTGTTAACTTGAAATTTATAAAAATATGTTCTTTTGTACTTATCAAAACAAAATTTGAATTATTTTTCATCAAAGTTCATATATTTAAGACTGTTTTTATAGTTATAAAATTTTAAATGTATTTTTAAATTCCAAATTTGTGAATTAGAGTTAAATTTTATATATTTATGATAGCATAAAAATGTTAAATTAATTATTATTAAATGCTCATTGGAATTAAAGATGTACATTCCAATTGATATGAAAAACTAATATTGACTGATGTAAACAGACTATTTAATTATTGTTACTTTAAGTTGTCATAAAAATAAATTGTATTATATGATAACTGATATTATTATTATTATTGTTATGAAATATAGATTGGAATATGGGACTCATTCTGGCTCAATTTCACTATGGGTTGCCTATTATAGCTTCTTATTTTATATGTTTTTGTGGTAAAATAAACTATGGTTTTTAGATAAAAGGTTTGATAAAATTGAGCCACCATCACGATTTAAGATAGTAATTTTATTGAGGTAGTTGGCCACCATGTCACCATCATTTAACAACAAATGATCTTATATTCTATTCTAATCTGTAGTATTTTTTTTATTAATAAATCATACTTTTAACATAATTTATTACATTATTTGATGTTTTTGTGTATTGTGTAAATACAAAATTTGATATGGTGTATGAAGTATTTTGTTTACATAAAAAAATTTATTAATTGTGCTAGGTTAGGATGGTTTTTGATATAAATTCAAATGACAGTAAAACTTTAAAATTAATTAAATAAAATCTCCAAAAATTCAATGCAATTTGTTTAAATTTTTGATTCTGAGTGGAGCCGAGAAGTTTCTGTTTTACAATGATGTTAATTTTGGAAAACCTATCCAAAATTAGACGAAAATACCTTCAACAGTTTTTTTTTTTTAAATCAAAAATTTATAAAAATTTGAATATACATAAATAATTTTTTGAAGAATATTTTAATGTGAGAAAATTTTTAACATGTGCATTTTATTTTTAATACTTATTATTAAAAAATTATTTTCTTCTGTTCTCAGTTTTTTTGTCTATTCTAGTTTTTAGATTCTGAACAAAGTGAAGAAGCTAGTGTTTTTACAATGATGTTTATTTATTTTTTGTTTTTATGAACAATTTTTTGTATGGATTTACTTGTCCAAAAGTCTTAAATTTTATACTAGATTGTACTTTAAACAGGTCCTTTTTCGAGATTCTCAATTGTTTTCTCCAAATTTGGAAAAAACTACCTGAAATTTGACAAAAAAGTCTTGGAAACTATCCTTTTTTAGTTCAAACTTTATAAAAATTTTAAACATAGACATAGATATGAGAAATATTTTGACGCAAGAAAATTTAAAAAATATCGGACATACTTCACACGATGGGTGTTCTTCACACGACCGGTGGGATTCCCTTGACAGGTGTATTGAATTTTATAGGAACGATAAATCATTTTTTCAATAAAACGATTCTGAACGAAGTTCAATAAATACTATAAAAGTTAATACTATAAAAAATAAACGAGAAAAAAAATGTTAGAAAAATGTACAAAATTTTTTTTTCACATTTTCAAATTTTCTCGCGCCAAAATCATTCTTATATGATTTTCTACCTTTGTTTAAATTTTCATAAAATTTGGATCAAAAAATTATGGTTTCCGAGTAGTTTTTGTCAAATTTTGGGTAGTTTTTCCCCCCAAAAAATTTGAAGAATTGGGAAATTCAAAAAATGACCTCTTTAAAGTACAATCTAGAGGCAAATTCGGTTTCAAAAAGTTACTAATCGAAACTTTTGGACAAGTATTTCCATACAAAAAGTTGTACGCAGAAAAAAAAATATAAAATAAATATCACTGTAAAAACACTAGCTTCTTCACTTCGTTCAGAATCTAAAATAATAAATAGGTACCAAGTGAAGTTTGTCTTCACATTGTATCCAGGCTTAGGACCTGCAGCAATGCTAGCATGTTTACAAACGACAGATGATAGACAGACAG
>JAIPRM010000026.1:84917-118318 GCA_025469315.1 Stegophylla sp. TES_Ste_2020
GAAAATTTAAACATAGATAGAAAATCCTATAAAAAAGATTTTGGCGCAAGAAAATTTTGAAAATGTGAAAAAAAATTTTGGACATTTTTCGAACATTTTTTTTTTTTCTTATATTATTAACTTCCTTTGTTCAGAATCGTTTTACTGAAGAAATGATTTATCGTTTCTTTAAAATTTAATACGCCCATCAAGAGAATACCACCCATCGTGCGAAGTATGTCTGGCTTTTGTTATTTTTACAATATCATGGAAATACTCTGCAACATAGCACTAATTTCGCCGGTTAGTATCTGGTGCTTG
Organism: Stegophylla sp. TES_Ste_2020; assembly: GCA_025469315.1. Lineage (NCBI taxonomy): Eukaryota > Metazoa > Arthropoda > Insecta > Hemiptera > Aphididae > Stegophylla > Stegophylla sp. TES_Ste_2020. The sequence goes on from JAIPRM010000026.1 coordinate 85,218, forward strand.
TTGATACACCATTCAGATGTATTCAAAATACTTTCAAATATAGACGAGTATGAATATTTGATTCCAGAAATAGAAACAACCTATGTATCCATATTTAACTTCAGTATGTATAAATTACATACTATAGCCCCTTAATAAATAGACACACCCGTTCCCCTTAATAGAAAAAAATAATTCGTCAAAAAAAATAGATTTTTGTTATTCTGTTTACCTTTTGAAAACGGGACATTTTGGTGTCCCGAAGATTCCCGAGGGGTCAACGGAACAGTGATACGAAAAACGGGACTGTCCCGTTCAAATCGGGACGTATGGTCACCTTAAGTATAATGTAAACACTCAGGAATAGTATAGATGGAGTACTGAAAATAGAAATCGGTATAGTAGAGTACTTTACCACTTTGGTAAAGTACACTTTCTCTACTAAAACTAGTAGAGTACAGTGTGTAGGAAAAGTATTAAGTTAGTATACTTTACAAAATACCTACTCTACCAACGTAAATCCGGCTTAACGCCATCGCCACCATCGCACACTGTTTAGTGGTGTGCAATACTTAATAACACAGTGACTGTCGCACTGTTCAATTGCCATTATATCAATATACGTTGACGCTTATATTCGTCTAAATAATTGTTGTCGGCCGTGTGATAAATTAACACTTTACTATAACGGTTGGGGATTTATAGTGTATCATAATACTGCACGTAAAACGAGGATAGGAAGTGTGTGATCATAAATAGGACGCTATTATGCACAGAAATCGGAACTGCCGTCGTCGTTAAAATAATCGTAATTATGATTATTGTCGTGGCCGCCGTTGCACCGGAAAGGAAATAATCCGCCGTACATCGCTGATGTTATCCCCGTGATTGGGTGGCGGATACAGAAAGTCCGGTCGTAACGAAACGGATATCCTTTGAACGGCCCTTAAACGACGTACAATACTAATTCAACAATTTATCTCGAGCCATCGCTCCGCGCCATCGTATTATGTATCTAACTATACTAATATATTAACTCAAAATTATATAATAAAATAGTTATATTTTGAGAATTACACTAGAATACCTATGATAACTATTTAATGGAATACCCCAAATACCTATAGTATTAAAAACTCACGTAGCCAATACAGAATTACGATCTTTTAAAATATTAATACATGTTGTATTTAGCTAGAAATGAAGTAAACACTTTGGATTTATACAGTGGCGTAATTAGGAATTTTTTATGGGAGGGGTCCAAAAATTTTTCTCTACACAATGCTGTTGGGGACTTTTTTTCCAACCGTACATTATAAGTCTTAAATCTACAATAGAAATTGTATTAATTACATTTTATGAAAATAAACATTTTTAAAGTTCATAATTACTAATTTTTAATAACATAATGTGCAATTGGAGATACAATTATATTACAACATGAATACTACAAATTCTAATCTTAGAAATAAACTTAAACAAATATATTCATTGAGCCATTGTTTCAGAAAATTTTACCACTGGTAGAAAAGTATGGTAGAAATTAATTTCTAAAAGAAAACACGGAGCACGATTTAAAATAAAAATTGCATGATGTTTTCAGAAAAAAAAAACCATTGTTTTATGCCAAAATTAACAGTTTTTATACATACATTTAAAGGGTAGTTACTAGTTAAGTACGCTGCGAAATCCAAACTAATAATTAGATAAGAATAGGATAATATTATGTACCCAAGGTAAATTGTATGACATTTTTGCCTCATAACATCAAGTATTTTAAATTGTATTAGATAAAAATGAGATGATTGCAAAATGTAGTTAAATTTGTTTGAAAATATCTTTAAGGCTGTATTACGACACTATTGTTAATAATAGTGAATGTTTAAATGTTATAGCTTTAAAGACCCTACCAAATTATTAAAATATATTTCATGCAAATAGAGTTTACGACATATTTTAAAGTTTTAAGTTATTTAATTTAATTGCATTGTCATTTAGTTTATACGATTATTTTTATTTTTCATTACAGGTGAACAGCAAAATGATATAAATGCGAAGATAGGACAAATGGCTTATTTACCCTGTGAGTTGGAACCCAATTTCCTGAGTTTGGGACTGATCACGGAACTGAATATGGGACAAAACACGAGTAAATGCGGTTACATTCATTCGGTGAAATGGTACCGGGGATCTAACAGGATTTTTATGTCTTCTGGCGGATCACATTCAACACAGATGCATAAGGACGGTTACACCGATCGATTTGAGTCGTAAGTTGAAAAATATAGTTTAGTTATATATACAATGCTTGATTTGGGGGGAGGGGGGACGATGCACTCTTGCTATTTAAAAAAAAAAATATATTTTAGCGTACATCTGCTACTTTTTTATAATAGGACGTTGGGAACGGGGCTCAATAATGTGTTCAGGACTCATTTTTAGATTCTGAATGAAGTGAAGAAGCTAGTGTTTTTACAATGATGTAAAAGAAATGACATGTACAGAAATACGAGTATGCTCTATAATACATTAAATAGATTCTAATATTAACTTTTCATGAAGTTAGTAAAAGTTGTTGCATCTTTTGTTATTGATTGCCGAGTCGTTGAATACCAAAAGTGTGTTAAATGTTGTTCGCTTTCATATGTTGATAATATTGTAAATCGTTTTTATAATATGTAACCTTTACTTCTCATATTTTTCAAAAAAGCATATACCCATCCAAAGAAAACATATTTTCACCACACTTGGATATGTAATTTTTGATCCTACTAGTGTTGAAAATATTCACTTTTGGAATTTTATTTGAATAATTTACAATTTAAAAATACTAGAATTGATAGATTTAACACACTACACAATGCACGAATATATGGTACAGTACCTACTGGTTAGTTACGGCCTACTTCTTTATTAATAAATATTGAAATACGTGTCTTTAAGCAAAGTTTAGTTTTTATAGTTTTATACCAATGTTTTTTGAACCCTTAAGAATTTTTCAATTTATATGAATTAACTTAGTTTTATAATTGGTTAATATAGATAACACAAGAATAGACAAATATAACTAGAAAAATTTCTTTAGTACCGATATAAATGAAGAATTAGGTTTTCATAAGATTTATACAAAAGTTTAAATAAGTTACAAGAGTTAGATTATAATTTATAGGAGGGAGTTAAATTAAAAATAATAGTTTGACAATATCATATATAGAAGTATTAAACATATTATTATAACTTGAGTTGTGTACAAATATGAGTAAATATTTTAATTTAATTTCAGAATGATCAATACCAACAATACGTTAATCGTAATGATAAATAAGAAATTATGAGTTAATCAATAGTTTCTAGTTATAATCTAGGCACCTACTCTTTTAGAACTCTATAATATAAAATAATTTGTTCTTAGATAAATTGTTAGTAAAAGCCAAGGTTTTCTAAGCTAATATTCAAGCTTTTGTTATTCAATTTACGACGTAGGTAAACGTTTTCTTTAGTTAATTAGTTTAAGTACTTTAATGATTATGCTGATTTTTCTTAGTAATTATAAATACTTACATTTATTCTACTGTGCTGTAATTTGGGTAATTTTATGTAACACTGATGAATTCTGTCAAAACGCAACTTAAACAATTATAAAAAAGAAACTTGATTTACGATTTTCGTAATTTTTTCAGTGCTGTTGGTAATATTTATGAGTAAGTTTGTATTAAAATTTCAAGTCTTAATATCCAAACATTACAATTTTATGATGTAAAAACTTACAAATAAAAAATTTCCAATTTTTCAAAGTTCTGTACTTACGTCAAAACTGGTAAAATCTTTTTGAAAATTGTATGAGATATGTGCGTAACTGTTTTTAGTAGTTGGTGAAAATTTCGGCTTTCTAACTCTATTATTTTTAATTTACGTCAAAAATATAAAATCGAATTAATGAAAATTTAAGTAATGAAGTTTGTCGTCAATTTTTGGGTAGTCTTGGAATGTGCTTAAAAAATTTTTTGAGAATTTTCAAAAATTACCTGCTAAAAGTACCAGCTAGATAATATTTTTGACCTATAGAGTTTTCAGACCGAAACTTTTGGACCAGTATTTTTACCCGAACTCATGATTACATTCCAACAGGGGAAAAAATTAAAAAATACAGATTTGTAAAAGCAATAAATTCTTTACTCCGCTCAGAATCTAAAAGAAAAAATGAATATAATTGTAAAATTACTATTTTCTTCATTCCACTCAGAATCTCTAATGAAATATATATAAATATAAATATATGCAATTTATTTTGTAGAGCATTTTGGAGCGTGGAACCTAATGCTACACTGGGCAACTTGTTGGTGGATAATATAACAGCTGAGGATGAAGGTATTTACAAATGTGAGATCACTTATACTAAAGTACACGAAGGTTGTAATATTGTTCAGTTCATCAATCTCACAACTTACAGTAAGTTTGTACAATAATCCATATATTTACAAAGATTTATATGGAATAATACTTGAAATAAATATTTGTAAAATGATAAATTACCTGATTTTTTTAAAATTTTTCTTCATTTTTCAAATCAATTATTAATATTATTAATCTATCAATTACTTTTCATTCTACACCAATGGTTCTCTATAATTATTTTAAGTATTTTGAATATACATTTCAATTTAATTTAATCTATAATAATCATTTTATTTAATATATTAACTGTCTATATATTTATTTTCAAAATACATTAATTCAATACGGTATAGGTTAATATAACTTTTTATCACTTTTTCAATTAATTATTTATTTATAATATAATCGTCAGTTTATATAATACATAGTGTACCTACTTTATTATTTATCAGTTGTTATTTGTTTTTACATAATACTCGGTACTTACCTACTATTTTTTATCAAAATTAATCTTGAATTAACCAAACGATGTTTAGTTTAAACTTTAAATCATTCAGTTTATAAATTGTCCTGTACAAATGTAATGCAATTTATTTCATTATACAATATGTGATAATCAAAAATGTTTTATGCAATATAGCTGATCCTCAATCCATCGCCGTTGGTGTTATGGCCGAACCAGGTGATCCTTCAATACGTAATTACATCGACCCTTCTTCAGATTTTTATGATGACGAACATAGCAACCCAAAATTTGGTGTTATGAAGAAGTTATCTTCTGGATCGATTGTGGGTCCTGTCGATGAAGGAAAAAAGATACGCTTGGTGTGTCGCGCAGGTCGCAGCAGGCCCATACCCCAAGTAACATGGTGGCAATACGGCCGTGGTCAAATTTACGATAGTGATTTAGGTAACATCTTTAAGCTGAAAACATTGGAATCCAGCTTTTTTTTAGGTGTTTTAATTAAGTCCAGTTTATTATCTTAATATTTTTGAATAGTTTGAATTGAATCTGTAGTTAAGATATTATCGTAACTACAGTCGGTAACGATCTTAAACCTCACACCTCTGAAAAAGAAAACAATTTTTATAAGAGCAAATAATCAAGTATAAAAATAAAGAAATTTGTAAATTGGGTTTTTTAAAATCTACATTACTTAAAAATACACAAGCAACTGTTTTAATTTTTACATTCATTCCATTATTATTATTATTTTTTTTTTAACTATTCAAAATATAAAAACTGACTGGTCTTTTGACCGACTATAAACAGTGTAAAAAATCATACATATTTTTGAGACTAATAAGTCAACCTTATTGGAGTCTCCTGGATAACGCTAATACTAGTAATACAGATTATAGTACCGCAATATACAGATTATGAAACTAAATGGGACACTTCTTAATGTTCTGATAACACTACTTGATACTGTATGATACAGCGTGACTCACATAAAAGGAATTAAATTATTGTATCATACCTTTTACTATAATTATTATATTAAACAATTTTTGTCAACATGTGAAAAGAAACTTAGAACTCAGAAGAGTTCGTGAATTTATCCCGAGTACAATTGCATTATAACAAACATTAAAAGTCGTTAATATGAAGTTAAAAACAATAATACTCATGAAAGACTTACTTTCCGATCAGTGTTGACACTGATCTGTGGTTAGTTTCAGCATTGGCGGACTGGGAGTATTTCGACCCAGGAAGAGAAGATTTGAGAGGTCCCAAACAAACAGTATTTTTTTCTCACTTGATCTAAAAATTAACCACTCACTTCACTTCCTGACACCCAACTACATTTTTAAAGTCTTAACCTTACCTAACCTAACCTAAATACTAATGAATTTTACTTACAATGTGCAACAGAAGGAGGAACCTTACAAATACATAAAACAATTTGTGAATTCATGTATTTTAACTTTTAAATGCATATTAAACTTAAATTAAATTGGTTCAACGGGGAATATTACAATCAATTTTCTACAGATAAAAAAGATTCACTCAATTTTAAACCAAAAAAGTGACATGACAAAATAAATAAATAACAAAAAGAGATTTGAGGCAGTGGCGTCATTTTAATTTTTACAATGGCGAAGAGGGAGATTACAAATTTACATATTAGCATAATTGTGTGTATATCAATTAACTATCCCCGGTTGCGGTACACATTCAGCCGGATACTAGCCTGCTTTCAATAAGAGGGAAGTAAGTTCCCTCTGCTCCCCCCCTCCAAACGAAGCCACTCATATGTGATTAGTTTCCAAATGTGTAAAGGCCATTACATAAATCAGATTTTTAGAAAAATGTTAGTTCTCAGAATTCAGAAGAATTCATTATAATAAACAGTAAATGTATTTATTCATAAGTGATATCCCTTAGGGGTACAAATTTAATAAAAAATATATTATTATAAATATATTTATATTTATTTTTTTAATTCAAATCTTTTCTTGATTTTATTCCTCATTCACTTTTTCATTCTTTTCTTTATAATATGAAAAAAATAATGAGTTGGAGCTGTTGGAGGTATATTTTACGTATTACCTACAACCTAAGATTCCAAATAATATAAGAGTAGGTAATAATTAATCACTATAAACATTACAGGGTAATAATAATTTACTGTAACGCTAATCCTACTGAATTAACTATGCTTGTGACAAAATAACAAACGACAAGGCATTTTCAAATCTTTAAAATAGCAATAGATAATAAATGAATTGAATATGATGACTATTATTATTCTTTATATTATTAAATTCCTTTGTTTAGAATCGTCTTATTGAAGAAAAGATTTATAGTTTTTTTTAAATTCTACACACCCACCAAGAGTATCTGAGCCGAAGAGCCGAGAATATTTGTGGTGCGAAGTATTTTTATTTTTTTCTGCTACCTAAAACTTCTTTGTAAAAAAATAATTGTCCAAAAGTTTTGAGCAGCAACTTTTTGAAATACAATTCGCCTCTAGATAGTACTTTTAAAACTTTTTCGAAATATTCAATAGTTTTCTCAGAATTTGGAAAGAACTACTTAAAATTTGACAAACATATCTGAGGAAGTATCTCTTTTGTTTTAATTCAAGTTGTAAAAATTAAATAGAAAAATATAATCACTCTGTTCACTGTATCTAAATATTATGGTATATGTAATGTATTATTAAATATTATTTGTTTATAATAATTATAAGTAATAACTGTTTTATATAGTTTTACATTTTTGAGTATAAATCCTTCCCTGTTGAACTTACACTGTAGTTAACAAATACCATAGTTATGTTAAATTCAGTGTGTCGTTCTTCTTATATGTTACTCTTCATGAAATTCTCTTGATTGTATTTAGTAAACTGATGCAATTTACATTTAAGGCAAATACCATAAATACTAGAAATGTATTCTTTAATGTCCATGACAAATAAACATAAATGACTGTTGATTATAAAGATAACATAGGTAATATAAATTATGAAAAGTTTAGATTGAAAAAACATAATATTTAAATCTTTTTTGTAAAAATTCGGAAAGTTTTTCTCAAATTTTGGAAAACTATTGAAAATTTCGAAAAATAACCTCTTAAAAGTAACATCTTGTGGTAAATTTTGATTCAAAAAGTTGCTGGTCAAAATTTTTTACAATTATTTTTATACAAAAATGTGAACACATAAAAAATTTTTAAAAAATAATAAATAAACATAAATGTAAAAACACTAGCTTCTTCGCTCTACTCGGAATCTAAAACCTTGATGGTCGAATGTCGGATAGTGGAAACTAATAGTAATTTAGACATTTGTATTTTAACTCGTAACTTTTTATAATAGTAATTGTATTATTTAATAAAATTGTAGTGTCACGGGGCCCAGGGTATGATATTGTTTATGATTTTTTTTTCAACTTACAAGTAGATGAACACTGTTGGTGTCGTGTATTTATATTTATATTATTATGATATAAAATATATTTTGATGTATACAACTTGTATTATAGAAACATAGTAGTGCCATATATATATATAAAAAAAAAAATACTTTTAATAATTTGGACTTTACTACTTGATTTTTCAACTCGACATTTTTAACTTAACTTTTATTGTTTTTTTTATAAACTCTAAATATCCTGTTCCAAATTGAAATTGAAAAGTTGAAATTACAAGTACCGGAATTCAAATGTCAAAGTTCAAAATTTAAATTATCAAAAATATTTTATGTGACATTACTACGCTTTCGTAATAAATTTGGAAACCTACGCATTATTTTTATAAGTAAATAATATTATGTAGAAATTTGCCCGTTTCGTGTCTTAGGAGTGTGTGTTTATATTTCTTAACTGCGAATAATTTATTCACGTTAAATTCATTATTGTCAACAAATTTTAATTATTTTTTATTAAAAATAGACAAGGGTGAAGTGGCCTTTCACGGCTGCAGCTCCGAAGGATTTCTCCCACTCTCCACCAGGGCTAGTCCCCCACTTCCAGTTTGTTTACATTTTTGAAGATTACATTTTTTGAATAGGAAGTTCACCATCTAGTTTCATGTAATATGTGATAGGCTGAATGGACTTAACTCAAACAACCAAAAAATATTTGTTGGACTTAATTCCGAACATCTAAAAGTATTCATGGGACTCAGTTAAATATTTGGGGCTCAGTTCAATTTTACCGCTTTAAACTATTCACTAAGAAACATTGAGTATTTCACTGACTGTGTTTAAATTATTTAAAAAGATGGGCCCTTCATTTTTGCAAAGTATCTTTCCATGTGAATTTGTATTTATGTTTTAATTGTTTTTCCTCCAGTTGATTATGATTATCGTAAAGTGGACACCGATATGTATGAATCGTATACTGGATTAGCAGTGGCACAAAGCATTCTTACTGTTATCGGGAAGAGGGGTGCAAATGGAAAATACGAATGTCGAGTAAAAACAATACCTGATGTAACACCAACTCTAACAGCTAATATCGAAGTCACTGTCAATGGTTAGTAAACAAGATTATATAATATGTGAACTTGTAGTTAAAATATTTCTTTTATTATATTCTTGTATGTTGTATATCAAAATACGTTGCATAAAATACGTAACCTAATCATTGATACCTACTTTTTTTCATTTAATATTTTTCAGTGAGTCCTTACTCGGTTGAAATGTCCACTTCATCGAGCGGATCAACAGTATCCATAATCTCTAAAGTCGATGATCCTCACAGATCTCAAAATGGCGACTACGATGAAGAAAAAGAAATTGTTTACGCTGAAACTACGGAAGAAGAACCATTATTAATTCGGTGTACGGCTCGCGGAGCACGCCCTCAAGCAAATGTTACATGGTATTATTATAATAATAATAATCAAAAAAGTGATGATGAAGATGATGGTGGAATGAAAAATGATTTAAACGCTCGTAACTCTAAACGGCCAAAATCATTCAAACATAGTGCGCCCTTTATGTTGGGAAATAGTTACCAAAACGGGGGTTCAACAGCAAGGGCTCCCAGCGATTATTTAATCTCAGAACAGCGTCGAATGGAAGGTGGAGCAGAAATTATAGGCCCTGTGGAAATAGCACAGCATACTGAATACCAAGTGAGCAAAAAGTGGTATTTAATTGATTTATACCTACTGTCTTCGTTATTTTTAAAATAATACATTTTATCTGAATTCATTCCCACAGTTATAATAATGAATTTTTTTTCATATAGGCTGACGGAACCCGAGACACACATAGCCAATTAACATTGTCACAACTTAATCGCCGACAAGACGGCTCCATACTGAGATGTGATGCGTCCAACAGTGTTGGTTCATCGTCGTCTCATCCTCTCGTTGTAAACATGACGATCCGTGTAAAATGTAAGCCTTAATCTGACAATTAACATACATGTATAATTTTTAAACTAAAAAACATTTAATATTTAGATGTGCCAACTGCTTGGGTGTTACCTATTACTGGTGGGGAAAATTCCGGTGCTATTGTTGAAGACGAAATCGGTCAACTTCGTAAGGATATCGATGATATTACCAAACCGAAGACGAATGAAACTACAAACAAACTCCATTATCAAACAAAGTTATATTCTGTGGTGGTAAATGAAACGAAAGAATTGAGGCTTCAGTGTGCATATCACGCCAATCCAGATAAACTACGTACTCCGGTTAAATGGTTACTATACCCAAAATGATAAAATTAAATTCTGTTTTAATGAACTTTTGTTATTTTACATTCATAGTGTGTATATTTTACTTCTTTAGGTACCGCGATGGCGTCGAATTACAGTTAGTTGACGAAGACGAATCATCTGCATCAAATCTCGGACTATTTCATTCAGTAGCAACTCCAGCTACTGGCGTTGGCACGTTAGGTGGAATGTCAAATGGTGGTAGTAATAGATATCACATGAACGGTGGGGGAAATTCAGCGAAATATGCTAGAGTCAAAGGAGCAGTAAATGGTTATGGTGGCATTCACGGAGATGGTAATGGTGCCGATGCAACAGTACTAGTGGTGAGAAGATTAACACGTTTTGATTCTGGTCGATATGAATGTCGTGTGAAAAATTCTGTGGGGGCTGCCAACTCTTCAAACTTTGCAAACGTTCGTGTTCAGTGTACGTATAATAGTTAAACAAAGTAAATTTTCGTTCATAGAGTAAAAATTAAAACTAAAATGATTTAATTTACTTTATCTATTACAGACACTCCTAAGGTTAATCTGCATGTTATCTTAGATGACTTACTCGATGGAAATCAAACTTCATCGACAGCGAGTAGTAGCCCCATGTCTGGAACCAACCCGGTCGTATTGGAATCGGAGCAACGCAATGTTACTCTTCGGTGTGCTGTAGTTCTAGAATCGGACCAAAAAAACATAGAAGATCCCAACAGCGATCCGTCATTGAATTTAACATCTGTCCATTGGTATTGGAACGGCGTACAAATGAAATTGCCTAATTGCACTAAATCGCCAGATTCTAATGAGCAGAACAGCGATATATTTGAAGACGAAAAAGAAGACGAAGAAGAAGAAGAAGAAGATAGTGACGCCGATGCTTTGGTAGACAACGAAAATAATGACATGAATGTTAACTACTATACAAGCGAAACACGTGGAGAAGTTGATTATGATGCTTTTGCTGTTGATAATGACACGAGGAGGCGTAACAGAAAACAAAGGAAAGTGGTGTGCATTGATAGGGAACTTATTTTAGTAAACGCGTCAAAAAACATACATGGAAATTACTCTTGTCGTGCACGGAATGCCGCTGGTCTTCTCACTCCGATGTCCGATCAGACACCTCTTATTGTATATTGTAAGTGTATTTTAATTTTAAGTTTTTTAGATCTATTCATAAGAATCACCGTATGGTTATTAGTAATAATTTATTACTTATTGACTCAGTAGGTTTATTTTTTATTAAGTGTACAGTACAAATAAAAGCTACTTAAAGTAATAATGTATAATTAAAAGTTCTTATACAATTAAGTAAAACCATGTATTTATAATTACTCTTTAATATTTTTCAGTTGCTCCCGGACCGGTAACTTTGGAATTTAGTCCACGGCGAGTCATAAAAGGAAGGAATGTCACCTTGCGCTGCAATGCCCAATATCTAGGTCGGCCACAACATCCTACCCATTACTCGTGGTATCGTGACGGTCATATAATTTATCACCAAAATCAAGGTCTACCAAATTTGAACATAAATTCAGGGACTGGAATAAATACTTACACTAATGGAAATACTGGTGGAGGAAACTTAAATCCTGAGTGGTTTGTGGATCACGTTTCATTGGAAACCCGTGCTAACTTTACATGTTCAGCTTACAACGAAGGTGGTGTCTCTTTTTCTGAACCCGTGTACATCGAAGTGCTCGGTACGTCGTTTAAGACTAATTATTTAATTAATACAATTGAGTAAACTAAAATATTAAAATAAACTAAATCATGTGTTATCAATTTAAATATTTATAGCTCCTCCAAATTATATTACTGGACCTCCTCAATACTTAGGAGTCGCTTTTAACGCAACATACGTGAATGCATCTTGCACTGTAGAATGTTATCCTAATTGTACTGTATACTGGTTACGTCGAGGTGTTCTCATTGACCCAATTAACAACCCCGTGGACAGAGAAAGGTATGGTCATATTATTTTGTATATTTTGTAATAACAATATATTGACAAATAAGAAACGAAATTATTCAAATTTTTTAACCATTGTTCACATTTTTATCACGATTTACACTTTCTTTAGGTCCATTACCATTTAATTAGTTTTATAATACATATAACAAATATTCCAAGTGAAGTTATTTAATTTGTTTAAATTTTTTTTGTTTCAAGATATTCTATACTGACCGAATATTTACCTGCACAACGGTTAAAAAACGATTTTGAAGCAGTGCGAAGTACTTTAATATGGCGTATGGATATTTGGCCAGGTGGTCGTGGTTTGGATCCTTCAACAGATTCTACGGAATATAGTTGCCGGAGCAGTGGTAATGAAGTCGGTCCTCCAGTATCGGAATCAATTATGAACTTTTCCGTAGAATGTATGTTAAACATTTAAATGTACACACAATGACAAATATCAGAAACTTTGTATTTACGGCCGATTTGTTACAGACCCTCCTGGAAATATGACCGTCTCTAAAACTGTTGTGTGCGTCAACGAAGGTAATATACCCGAAAAAGTATTTTGCCATGCCGAAGGCCGTCCCCAACCCACTTTTGAATGGCGACATATTGGTAATACAAACAATTGGAATGCTCCTGGAAATTCATCCATCAGTAACAGTGGAAGTGGTGGCGTTAGTGCAAGCGTAAGCAGCAGCTCTGGAAGTGGTAGCAGCCAAATAAATAACCAACAACTGGTGTTAAATTCAGCTGTGGGCAGGCAACAAGCAGGTTATTATGCTTGCATTGCTCGCAACACTCACGGAAATGCCACTGTTTACACTTATTTGGACGTTATGTGTAAGTAAAACTTAAAATTACATTTTAAGTGTTTATGAAACATTGTATGCATACCTGCAGCGTTATTCTCTAAAATTTTATAAATACAGTAATAGTTCATTGTTTCTTCGGTTTTGTCTATCCATCGATTCGACAATTAAATTGTTAAAATTGATATTAATTTTGGAGGTAAATGTATTAAATCCAGAGTTAATTTAACATAAAATTGATTTTTATAGTTAACGAAAATAACAATGAACTTCTAAGACCATAATTTTGACCAAATTAATTATTTACTTGTACGTACTACTCAAATCCGTACTACACAGTTCTAATTTCGAATTACACACTTTGTGTCTTGGCTCACTAAAAAATAGAGACTGTTTTATACCTTGATATTCAGTAACACGTCTTCTTTTATCTATATTGATAATCATCTAATTTTGTCAAATGTTTAGATAGAAATACCTATATTATTATTGAACATGCTTAAATCCGGTGGTGTAATCATTTTCGTTAATAACAATTTAATCACTAATCTGACACAACATTTTTCAGAAGAAAAAATGCTAGGCAACACTTGTTTTATCAATATTCACAATAATCTTATTTTGTAAAATTTTGTGATACGCATTGCATAAATTTAATCGACGAAATAACAGTCAATTAAAGCAAGCTATTGGATCATTATACTCGTTCATAACAATTATGAGTGTAATAATTTTGAAATAAACAACTACGTTAACATTCACCAAAATAAGATTGTGAACGTCAACATTCACCGAAAATCGAAGTAAATGTTGACATTCACATGAATATTTTTAATGTTTATGCAAAATGTTGACATGCACTAAAAATAGTAGTAAATTTTATCATTCACCTTAACATATACATTTTTCATGGCACGCCAGAAAGAAAAAAAGGTAATTTTTGGCATGTAGTGTTTTACAGTAATGTAAACACGTACAACACTATATGTAGTGTTTTACAACCCCGGGTCTACATTATTGGTACTTAAACTAATATTTTTTATTGTATAAAACAGGTATAATCTGCTTGGGTCATAATGATAATGATAACGATAATTATAATAATGCATAATAATTTATTTATAATATGTAATTCAGTGTAACAAAAATAATGATATTCTCCAAAAAATACTTTTAAAATGTAGAAAAACGCCAAACTCAAAAAAAGAACTAAATATTGGTAGGTATATAATAAACCTACTATGATAAAATCATAGTAATAATACACGATAATATAAACTTCTTGCTTCAAAAAAAAATCATGCCTGAAAAATGATATCAACATTATCTAAGCTTCTGATTTATATTGTTCTTTACATCGTTTCGTTTCTTTATTGTTCTATTTTTGAGTTTGACGTTTCTTATTTTTAAAAAGTATTTTTTGTGTATAATATTGTTAAGATATCCAATAACATATACTCAGGGCCGGATCTAGGGGGGGGGAAGTCGGGGATTCTTCCCCGGGCGTATATTTTCGAGGGCGTATTTTGAAGATTTTAAATTTTAAAATTGACTGAAACAAAAATCATAATTAAAAAGCCGGACATACTTTGCACGATGAGTGTACTTCGCACGACGGGTGGTATTTTCTTGACGGGCGTATTAAATTTTAAAGAAACGATAAAAAATTTCTTCAATAAAACGATTCTGAACGAGGGAAGTTAATAATATAAAAAAAAAATGTTAGAAAAATGTCCAAAATTTTTTTTCACATTTTCAAAATTTTCTTCCGCCAAAATTTTTTTATAGGATTTTATATCTATGTTTAAATTCTCATAAAATTCTGATCAAAAAATGATGGTTTTCGAGTCGTTTTTGTCAAATGTTGGGTAGTTTTTTCCAAAAAAAACCTTGAAAAATTGAGAAATTCAAAAAATGACCTCTCTAAAGTACAATCTAGAGGCGAATCGAGTTTCAAAAAGTTATTGATCGAAACTTTTGGACAAGTATTTCTATACGAAAAGTTGTACGCAGAAAAAAAAAATAATAAAAAAAAAATAAATAAACATCATTGTAAAAACACTAACTTCTTCACTTCGTTCAGAATCTAAAAATAAATATTCAATAATGGGTATGCGAATAAAATTATATCATTTTATTTTTAATCGCAATAAGTAATAACTATTAAAAATAGACAAATAGGTAGTGCCGGTAGTGGTCCTCATCGCTGTGGAAATACCCGTCCGCGACTGTCAACGAGAATAATCACTATTATAGATTAAGTAATGTGTACACAGTACAACTTACTGTACAAGGAAAGCTTATCACGCGATGACTGTCTTTGCCAATCTATTAATAAAATATTTAATCAAATAAGGGGGAAATTAAAATATTGTTATTAAAAAATATAAAAATTAAATATTGTATCGTCATTCGTATGTCCGTGTTATATTGTAGAACGTTTCGATGCTGACAAAATTACAGTTTAACATAATTCAGTTATTCTTATTGATAATTTTTCTGCGGTCAAAGCCAGAAAAATAAGCCTTAAATATTAAATTTAAAAATTTGTAAATTTGTAAAATGTATAATAAATATATTTTAGTAAATACATTTAATCTATAATTTATATTTTATAATCATTATATTAGAATTTCAGTACTTATTTATATTTTTATTTCATTGTATTTTTCCACACCTAGATATACTTATTAAGTTTCAATTGTAACAAATATTAAAAATGTATAAATATTTTCATTCACATAAAACTTTTTATATTAAAAGTAAAAAACAGATAATTTTAATTTGTTAATAAATAATTCATACATGATATTATTGTTATCAATATTATTTTTTCTGAACCAGAAACTTAGAAATATTGACCACAGATTTTAGTTTTAAATACACCATTAAGAAGTGCCTCTAAAAATATTATGTACTTGATTAGTTTAAAATTTTTGATTTTTAAGTTTAAATAATTTATGGTAAATAATTTATTGGTCTAGTATATAGCGAATGGCTTTATAATTGGTTGGTACTCACACCACTGTATGATTATGCTTGATTTTTCATAAAAAATATACTAATTCTGGTCATCTCCCTTAAATGGGCGTAAGTTTTTCATTTTCTCCGGGTGTTAAAAAGTTAAGATCCGGCCCTGCATATACTTATAAAAAATATTTATATAAATACACTAATAATTCACTAGTTTAAATAAGGTTGACACACGTTTGGTAACAGCAAAAAATATGACTTATACTAAATTAATAACGCTTTTATTGTGATTAAACTATGTTAAAGGCCCTTCAGTAAGGATCTTTAAGAAAATATGATAATTAAATAAATGCTAATCGCAATAGTTAATGTTTAATCACTTTTAAAATAATAGAGGATAAAAATATTAAATATATGTGATTAACAATAAATTTTGTGATTAAATAGGCCTTAATCACAGTGATTTAAACTAGATAATATTGGCTGCAGATGATTAAATTTCAATAATTTTTTTAATATAACATAATATTATGAAAATTGAAAATCATTAGATAGGTACGTAACGTTATTTAACTATAAATTAGATTTGGTTCACAAATATTTTTACAGATTATATTAATTTATAGATGTATGAAAATCGTAAAAAAAATATATTTATTCATATGTGGTGTACGTAAAGGGAGTCAAAGAGGGTAAAATCTGCCTCTAAATCCCAAATCATATTTTATATTCTACGCGATTTTACAGTCAAATTATCACTTTGCTGTATTAAAAATGTTATTAAAATATTAAGTGTTTTTTTCTTTGTAAAATAGGTTCTTATTCTGTTATCTTAATACATTACTTCAAATTTGTATTACTGTTAACTTCCCCCCATTTGCAAAATTCTGCGTATTCTACTGAATTTATCCATATAGATTATAAATTATCATTTGTTCCCTTATTGATCAAGTCTAATAGAAAAATACACTTTTTATCGTTATAGATAAGCCTAAATGCCAACTGAGGATGTTGACCGTGGACCAATTAAAACAAGAGATGACTAGTTTAACTGAACAAGCAACTGAATCTGGATCTACAGCCGAATTAGACGAATTTATATCTGTATCCGCTGGTGAAAAGAGAGTACTTGTGTGCACAGCTACTGCGAATCCAGGTCAGGTACAATATACTTGGACAATCCGAGACTCTCGTCAGAACGATACATCGACTTCATCGCCTTTAACATCAGACTCCCGTGCTACCGAAAGAATTATAACGATAGCAGTGGGATCTTCGGCTAGTGGTGGGTCAACGGAAACGGACAGTATTGGAAGTATCAACCGGAGTGTATTAATATTGCAAGACATGTTGGAAGTGAGTACAGATACTGAAGATGACGAAAGATCTAATGAAAATTCGGAAAATAACGGCGCAACAGAAGGAATAAGAACATACATATGTACTGTCATCAACACTGTAGGCTCGGATCAGTGTACTATTCAAGTGCAAGGTAAAATTCCATTTTGTGTTAATTATAAATAATAAAATAATATTAATTCTTATTTTAAGTAACTATCAGTATTTCTTGATCACATTCAAATAAAAATAAATAAAATAAAACGATCAATTCAACCTGTGACTGCCAATGTGGGCGCTAGGTACTGCACCGTTGTCGGTATTTAAAATTTTTAAGGTGGAGTTTTACTTCAAGTGGGTGCTAATAGGGAATTTTTCTCTATCAATTTTTTTTTTATTTTGTAAGTTATTGCAAAGAAATGTATATAATTATGTACTACAAAAAAAAAATCATTTCAAGTACGAAATTCATTCGAATTATCTGCCTAATAATAAGTAAAAAAAAAAGACGGGGAAACACTGGATTTATCAAAAAAGTATTAAAATATTACTAGATTAAACATTACTTTTCATTTCTTATTTAATATTAAAAATAAAAAAGGAAGTTAATAATATAAGAAAAAAAAAAATATTTTCGAAAAATGTCCAAAATTTTTTTTCACATTTTCAAAATTTTCTTGTGCCAAAATCTTTTTTATAGGATTTTCTTACTACGTTTAAATTTTCATAAAATTCGGATCAAAAAATGATTGTTTCCGAGTCGTTTTTGTCAAATTTTGGGTAGTTTTTTCCGAAAAAAAAATTGAAGAATTGAGAAATTCAAAAAATGACCTCTTTTAAATACAATTTAGAGGTAAATCCGGTTTCAAAAAGTTATTGATCGAAACTTTTGGACAAGTATTTCTATACGAAAAGTTGTACACAGAAAAAAAAAAGTAAATAAACATCATTGTAAAAACATTAGCTTCTTCACTTCGCTTAGAATCTAAAAATTGTAAAGCATTTATTTTATGAATCTTAATTGTACAAAAGTAAAATGCCAAATGTTTTTTTAGAAAACTAAATAAATAAAAGAAAATTATGAAATGTTTTTAAACCTACAATTTATAATGCTTATTAAGATGTTCAAATACCTAATAATGATATACTTATAATATTTTGTTTTTTTCTATTAGCTCTCAGGGAAAGTGAGTGTATCTCCAATTAATATTATACTGTAGTATAATATTAGTATTGTAGACTAGTTAAATTATTTCAAGTATTTTTACATTTTACATTTTTATATTTACCATTTTGAAAAATATTTATTTATCTTTACAATAGGTGATGCTCCATGGTGGAAACAATTATTGGCAGCTATGGGACTAGGTGGATTACCAATAATGGTCATTTTAGTGGCATTGGTTGTTATTTTACTTCTTATAGTTATCGTCGTCATTGCTATTTTGTTGTTGTTCGTTTGTAAAAACCGTTTCTTCAAACCAGGCAATGGAGTTGCTGGTGGACGACAAAAATGTAAGTGTAATGTTTAAAAAGTAATTATAAACCTAATACACTTTGTGTGATAAATGACAAAGAAAGGCGTTTAAGATGGCATGCTAATATAAAAGGTATATTTCCTATACAATTATTGACGTTACTACTATTATTACTATAATATCGTGATAGTCTGTGCTCTTTTATGCAGAATTTTTATTTGTTTTTGGTAGATATAGCTTTATTGTGTGTTTCGTTTTTGTTTTTAATATATAGATGTTAAACAAAAATATCCCACACTGACGGCGTATAGGGTACCAGTCGTTTGGCGTCGGCACCGAGGCCGTAGCTTGCTATTAAACATATCGAAAGTGCGACAAAAGTAAGTATTGTGGTTATGGACATTGCGGGTGTTGACTTAAATATTAGTACGCGCGCTAGCACTCAAATGCACTGTTCTTTTTCTCTCTCTGTCTCTCTCTTCTTGGAACGTATTTTGGTGGTAGTTGAAAAAATCTTCTATTTTTTTTTTTTATACGACTTGTGTCCTTATTTTTCCTCATGGTGTACCTACGTGGGTTCAGAAAGAACACAATATATATTGTACTATATTAATCTATTCACATGCTACAATCAGCTGGTCGCTTGAACATTTTAAAACATAATTTGCTTTAACAGTACCAATTATTGATCGAGTATATTCTTGTAACGATTGCTATTGTAGTCCTGAAGGGAGTGCTACGTCATCAATTTCTGGAATCCATCCCACCATTCCGCAGTCAACAGATCAGTCTACAAACAATACTGGTACTCCTGAACCACCACCCGGTTATGGTGACAACCCCGGTTGTAATTTGCAAACTGAATCTAACCAACAGACAACTTCTAATACTAGCGTTGTCGGTAAATGGCCTCTGAAACCCGGTGTGTTAGTGCATTCAAAACAACAATTGCTCAAGATGCAATCAAATAATCTTTCTCAATCTAGTAACATAGGAAATGATGGCAGTGGACTCAAAGAACAAGACGTTTTTAACGAAAACGAAAAATTAAAATCAAAAAAAATTTTCAATTCTTGTAAAGCAAAGTCATCGACCGAATGTATAATGTTAACAAACGAAACACAGTCCTCCCGTGCTGCACGCATACGCCGTATGATGATTGGATCTAATAATAATAATTCGCTGAAGAAACCATCACCAACGACACCTCCTCCTGCACCTCCACCCCGAGAAAACTCTGATAACATTGCCAGTACCGTTCGAGAGAAAAGTTCTATTGCAACAGGTAGACAAATAAATTATTGGGATTTATCGAATAATTTTTTTTTTCAATGCGTATCTAAAAAAGTGTATACTTTGCTCGTCGGGGTGTTCTTCGCACGTTGAGTGGAATTCTCTTGACGGGTGTATTGAATTTTAAAGAAACGATAAATCGTTTCTTCAATAAAACGATTCTGAACGAAGGAAGTTAATAATATAAGAAAAAAAAAATGCAAAAAATTCGGAATGCCGGGCTGGAATCGGACCCCGGTACTGTCGCGTGATAGGCCGGTTACGTTACCATTACGCCAAACTACATAACTTGACCTTGTAGGTGAAATAGTTGGTATTTAGTATAATAACCAAAAATATTGAATTTTCAAAATAAAATAAAATAGTTAGAAAATTATTGTTGCATGTGGATTTTAATTCACACCATCGTATTCAGCGTCGAAAAATACATAAGATGCAATAAAACATTATCAACCTTCAGTAACCAAATGCTAATAAATTATAATCTATAGATATTTCGTAATATCTGTCTGTATTTTTTCCGATTTTTTTTTACTTAAACCTTTGTAAAATGTTAAATTATTCGTCCGTAAGAAATTTTACTGCACCAAATTATTTTCAATAAAATTCTTTATCTAGGCACCAAATTTCAAAACAATTGGTTTGGCCAATTTTATTTTATACGTTAAAGTGCGTAATTTTAGGTAAAACTAACGAATTTCGTCAAAATTCTAATTTCAAACGGGTATAAAAAAAAAAAAAGTTGACTAACGATTTTTGAGATTTTTTCAGGTTAATTAGACATATATGTCAGTAAGATAATATTAAATTTTCAAATCTTAATATCAAAAATCAAAAATTTTATTACACAAAAACTAAAATGAGAAATTTCCGAAATTTTTAAAATGCTGTACTCAAAATTGATCAAATCCTTTTTGAAATTTTTATGAAATGTTTTCGTAACTATTTTTAGTGGTTGGTGAAAATTTCAAGTCCGCAGCTGCATTATTTTAGAATTTATGTCAAAAAGTAATTTTCAATTTTACGGAAATCGCAGTAATGGCATATTTTGCCGTTTTTTGTCAATTTTTCGACAGTTTTTCCCCGTTTTTGGAAAAAGTATTGGGAAATTGGAAAAATAACTTCTTTAAGTATCATCTGGGTACGAGTCCAGTTCGACAGAGATACTGATCAAAACTTTTGGACAATTATTTCTATACAAAAAAGTGTTTCCAAAAAGAGAAAAAAAATAAAAATAAATATCATTGTATAAACATAAGCCTCTTCACTTCGTTCAGAATCTAAAAGGCTTAGGATGTTATTATTGTTTATAAATGATAATAAACAAACACCTCTAGATGATTGTAACAATTTGAATAGTAGTTAACTATTCCGATAATACTCATGTAGAAAACTGTCTCGGGTACATTGGATTTTACACATATGACGTGTAAAAACTCTCGAAAATGTACATTTTATAAAAAATATTAGATATTATAATATGTATGATAATAAATACATTTATTATAAATAACATATAAATAATATTAAAATTCTTTATTTATTAGTATTCCTAATACTGAATAAATAAAAAACCATAATTACCAATAAACCAATAAGTAAGTCTATTTAATTATACATTATAATTAAAATATACATTTCGTCGTTTTTTCCTCTGACAATAATATCTTCTTTTATAGCAGTCAAAAGCATGTTCCAGTTTTTAAAAGAAATATATTTTTAAGATACATGTTATTTCTTGATGTTCTTGTATAACACAACAATACTTATTTCTCATGAAAGTGAACAATACATTTTTTTTGTTATAATTCCGAACACCTACATTTTCATACAAGAGAATCAACATCACTTCGTATGAAACAGTTTTTCTCTTTTCAAAATTATGAAAACCGCTTACAAATCGAGCAAAGAAACTTAACTAGTTTAAATATATTATCAAAATTAAAATCAGTCAATCTAACATAGGTGAATTTAGTCTACAGCTTACTGCTCTAAACTCGTATTTAGGAATAAATAAATTTATATACATCATGAATATGAATAGACAAATATGTGATAAACTTTTGCTAAAAAATAAATTTTACCGAGTTTTAAAATAAACATTTTACAAGATAAAAACTAGATATTTCTAATATTTTCAAAGTTATATAATATTAAGCCTAAAGGAATCTAATTCAACTAAAAGCTATTTTATGAAAATCTATTTATGGCATACTTTTAAGTTCTTACTCAAATTTTCAGTAAAGAAAAAAATTTTCCTCGGTAAATCTCGAACTAATTATCCAGTTACTACCAGATGACAAATTTAAAATAATTCGAGATAGTTTTATTATAGGTATTGAGGTGAGTTTAATTTTTACCCAAAAGAGTAAACGCATAGGTTCCATTCTGTTTAAACTGAATGACCTGGGAACATTTATAACCACTATGAAATTTATTTAAAAGCCAAAACTCATTTTTTAGAGTTTTCTATAAACTTAGAAATTCAACTACCTTTTTTAAATATATATAACATATTTCTGGACATTATCCGACTATTCTTACATTTTGTTGAACTTAATTCTTGTAATTTTATATATATATATATTTTTTTTGTTTTGCGCTGCAAATTTTATGCTTATAAAGATTTTATTATTTAACCTTGATATATTTTAAAATAAACTATATTATGTTTTAGTGAGGGTTATATTGCAGAATTTTCATTTTTTTTTTCATAGGTACGATATTTAAATTTTTTTATGTACTTTTCTCATACTTCTGTAAATTCTCAATTTCTCAAATGTCTACGATTTTTCGCTCAATTTTTGATATATTAATCCAAGTTCACAAATAAATATTATATAATTTCCCTATGTTAACATAAAGTTAATTGAGTAGAACTAAAAATTGTATGATAACAAGAATTAAGTTCAATGATACAAGTGAATCAGTAGGTATTCTATTCATATATTATATGGTTTTAGGAGAACATATTACATTTAATATTCTTTTAATGTGATTTTCTCCACTACAGGCTGTAATCTACAACAATAGGTATATATTCTTAGATTTTGATTTACAAATGTCTAAATAAGCATGTTGTGTAGATGTAATTTGTTATATGTGTGTTTATTTTTATGAACAAGTCATACAAACTACCGGTAGGTATTCACTAACAAAAAGCACGCAAGTATAGTGTTATAATAAGATTATAATTATCATGTTTAATAATTCTAAGTTAAATAACAAAAAACTCTTTTATTTTTGTATAGTTAACAAAAAACGAATGTAAACCACTATATTCCATAACGATTTCTAGACCTATTAGATTAAATTCAATTGTATTTTTTAGATTCGCGCAGTGGACCTGGGCAGCAAGATAACGAATCAAACTTAGGAACTGCAGGTGACACAAAATCAGCGTTTTATGAGAACTTACCATTCCATGGAATGCGACCACCACCTAATCAGGTTAGTTAGCTTGTTTTGTAATTTATTTTTTCCCCCTAAATGCATGAGTTGATTTTTAATGCACATTAATATTATTTCATTTAGTTTTATTCGTTTTTTTTTTATTTGTTTTGTGTATGCGTTCTGAATTATGATTTGTCCTTTATCAATTGGCATCGTAATTAAAGCAGTCTATTAGTATTCAACGCGTAAGTACTAACAATAGTGTCACTGGTAGTAAGCCACCAATTCCACTGCCATCATCAATGACACCAGACGTTTTATCGCCTGCACCGCTAAAGTCACTGATCCAACAGTCTCAAAATGGTGGATACGTTTCGTTATTGCGTCAAGCGATTTCAACGTTAGACGATAACGCTGAAGTCAACAGTTCAGCCGTTCGGTTTAACTCGTTACAAAGGCCGAATCACGGGAAAAAAATGACTTCACACCGTTGTGATCATCAATTCCGATCGATGAGAATCCTAAGCAATAGCGGTGGTGCTCATAAAACTGTGAACTATCCGTCCATCAATTGCAAAGAGAAAGCAAAAAACAATAGCAATACAACCACCGAAGAGAATTCTAAAGAAAAATACGCTGGGTGCATGCGGAAGGATGTCGAAAGATCTATGACTATGACGTCGACATTTCCCAAACCAGCACCAAGAACACGAGTGCCTTCGGCGTCGGTGACTCAACCACCTTTGGTCCACCACGATACGTACGAAAACTTACAGCAGTTATTGAACAGTGACGGTGCCTCCGGTAATAAGGTATGTAATTGCATGGACTACGATAGTCGTGGTACCATTAGACACTTATAACCATCTACGTAATTGTATTTCGTGTTTTAATCTTATTATTTACCTTTAAGTATGTGTGCTTCACCTTCCAGTTAGCACTGGACGTATCTAATTTTATTAATAAATATATATGTTTAATAATGCTTGCAAAATTATCGATTAACAAATGTATGTGTATACTAACAATGCGATTGGGTGTGCGTGCGTGTGTGTGATTAACAGCTAACTGGAATCGAGATAGAAGCTCGAAGCTTGGACGAGTTTTACCGCATGCAAATACAACAACAAGACCAAATGCTTTACCAACGAGTATCAGCGGACGACGCGGCGGTAGTGCTAGCCCCCACAGGATATCCGTCGACCGTTGGCGGTGGAATCAGAACTGGAAGTGACGGTGGTGGTGCGCTCCATCATCGTCAGCAACACCACCAGCAGCAGCAGCAGCAACAACAACCACAACAGTCTATCGAAATGACTCAGTTTGAAGTGGGGTCCGGGAGAGGTACGGGTAGTAGCGGCAGTGGAGTTGGAGAATCGTACCAAAAACAACAGAAATACCATCAGCAGATTGCAGTCGGCCGTTACAATAACAGCCGCAGTATCGGCACTTTGGATGACGTGGACGACGACGAAGACGACGATGACAATGGCGGCGGTGGCGGTAGAATTAAGTCAGCGATAACCGCGGGTGGTACGATCGGGAGACGTGCAGTGCACCGTGCAGGTCAGCATCAAGTCCTTAATGGCGGCAACACCGTCGACCATTACTACGGCAGCAGCAGCAACAACAGCAACAGTAGTCACCAGTACCTGCAGCACGGCACCAGGAGACGGAGCAGCAACAACGCAGCCGCGTCCTCCGGAATGAGCATGAGTGACGGTTCGTCTGCGCTCCATCCGATCAGCAACAATTACAACACCATCTCGGGCGGTGGTAGCGTGGGATACTATGCGGGGGACGTGTACGCCAGCATAGAGTCCCGTCAAGCGCAATCGAAACGCAATCAACCCACCACTGCCGCCGTATCAATGCAACGTCCGTCATATTGCGGTGGTAACATGGGTTCCGCCGTTTCCACTGACGAACAGACGCTTACGGCGAAAAGGTCGTGGCGACGACAGCAGAATCGTCGTCGTCGAGCTGCCGCGGGCGTCACAGCCACCGAGCTCGGGTATAACGGTGACCTACAGGACCCACCGCCGCATCCCGCACCGTCAGGCTATGCGCTTGACACCGTCACTGGTGGACCGCAGGCGTCTAACGACCCCATGGACAGATACCGAAACGCCACCGGCACCACTGTCACGTCTTCTGTTACCACTGCCAATAATACTTCGATGGTCAAGTTGGAACACCACCATCGTCCGCGACAGAAAAGTGATCTGCGTGGTAGCAACCCGTCGTCGTCGTCGTCACCGTCTGCTGTCGCTGCGTCGTCTGCCGAATATCCATCGAATAGCAGTGGTGGTGCCGGTAACGTTAACGGTAATAGCAGTAGCGGCCCCAATAAAAACGTGGTGAAATTCCACGACGTAGGCCGCGAAATCGACGTTTAGCGTCCAAACAGTACTTATTTACTTAAATCATATTAATATTATTATATTTTAGTAGACATCGTTATTGCGATTAAGTTAAGTTGTGTATATTGCGCAGTTTATTTTACGTTTACGATACACATGATTCTTATCATAATAATATTTTCGAGTAATTTAGTAGACTTCCCCCCCTCCGATCGTCTCCTTTGCACTCTAACGATTTCACGTCATTCGTCCGTATGAATGAGGTTGAGAAAGTCTCAATGTTTCATCAAGATTTCCGTTCGGCGTAGTATCTACGCGAATAGGTACTACTTATTGACGAATATAATGTATACATAAACATATATATGTTGTATCCACATATTGTAGTATAGATAGTTTCCCAAACCTTTTTGTTTCCTATAGACCACGTACCGATTTTATCGGTTTTTCGTAGACCCTAAAATTCGATATTTTGCGAATTCATCTACGTGTTTTTGAAAGCTAACAGAAAAGTTATATCACTTTGATAGGATTTACCGAAAAGTGAATAATTAAAACATGTAAAGCTTGTTCTTTTATTTATTTATTTTTTAAGTAAGTTCCGCTTATTTATTTAATTTTAAACTTATTAAAACATCAAAAAGAAGAAAATGAAGTTTAGTAACAGAAAATAAAATGAACATTTTTAATGGTAGGTGTGAGCCTAAAATTTTGCCTATAAACTATCCAAGTTTAACTTCAAAATAATCAGATTTAACTTCATATCTTCTGTGATAGTGATTTCCAGTATCCATTTTGTTATGAAAAGATTACCAATTATGCTAAAACTTCTTTTAACGAGATATAACATCAGAAAATCTATTAAAAACTTCCCTGTAATATTCCATAATTCTTGATAAGTAATAGTTATGTCATATATGTCTCTGTATCTAGAATTTCTGATATTCATAACTAAATTGCTCCTTTAGTATTTCATTTATTCTTCTTCCGATTAGTTCTTCTTGTAATATATTCTTCAATTTCATTTTACTTTCACTTCAATTTCTTTTTCTTCAATGCCACCGTATGGATTAATTAACAGTCGTAGTATTTTAATTATAGAATTATAAAACTAATGATTTCTTTAGGTAGTCAAACTCGAAAGATTTTCGATTAGAAGATTAGAAGTTCTTGTAATATAGACGAAATAACCACACAATATTATATAATATACTCTAATTACGTGAATAACATTAAAAAATATATAGAATTATATTTTAAATGAGGAAAATTAACAAAGTTGTTATAAAATTTTAAAAAAGTGAACAATTTCTTTAAATTGAACTCAAATTTTGTAGATTTAATTCATACTTGTATGAAACAAAGTTAAACTTTCTTGTTAGTTAAACAATGGAAAAAACTGCAAATGCAACAACTTCCGAGGCTTATGTGGAAAGGATATCCATTTTATGAACTTATAATAGTAATAATAATAATAAATAATCAACTCATTTGCGCACATCAATTTTCAAGTTTAAATATCGAGGTACTCAGTGGCGTAGCGAACTTAATATAACTTGGAAGCAAATAGCTTCTTAAACAAGAAAACAGCCCTTAAAGACTTCAACATTTAAATAGTATCAGTACTACTGGCTACAGATGAACATTCAAATGATGCACTTCTGTAGTACCTATGCTTCACTTGTAGTCAACCTCATAATTTATTCAAAGTATAATATTGAAAGGCGAGGAACCAATTCTCCCACACATAAAAAATCGAAAAGCAACTGCTTCTAAAAAATATGGTTCGTTTCGCCATTGGAGGTATTACTCGTTTGCCCTCATTTACCTTTTTACGATTTGTTTGTGCACAATTACACATTTCCCTTCTCATTAAAATATAAGCTTAAATATAAAACTATGTATTTTTCACATACGTGATTTAAAATTCGTGTGATTTTTTTCTAACTTTTTGTTATAATGCGTTATAATGTACTAGTTACATTATAAATATGTTAATCATTATTTTTAAATTATAAATAATTAACCTAATTTTAAATGATGGCATTTTAGTTCAATTTTTTTTTTTAATGAAAGTTAAAAAAAAAAAATGTTAATAGCTTCACTTTATTTTCATACCGAATATTTCCCAGTTTTTCTTCCTTATTTATCATATTTTTATATTTTTAAATTTATGATGTTATTGTTTATTGAATACATTTTCTTTATTTTCGGTTTTGTTTTGAATTTCGAAAATTATGCCTGTTCTCTACTTGATGGGTATGAGAAATTGTAAAGTTTACTATTGTATTTGTAGTATTTATGGAAGTTAATGCGGGTGGTCCCATTATTAGTCTTAGTATTCAATAATTTGTACTTAACTTGTGACAGATGACTAAAAAGTAAAAGCCTTAAATTTGTTGTGTGTGCAGACAAATCACCCGTTTTTAGGCTGATGACGGATTTATTGTGCTTAAAAGAGCCATCAATTTTCAGGTAAAAAATTATAAATGTGCGCCAACGAGGTGCACCGAATTCAATCATATCATGTAAGATAATTTCAAACTTGTGTAATGGACACAAATTTTACATGTTTCGCAAAATCCATTAATCATCATCGTCCATTACTTATACTTAAAATCATCTTACGTGATTTGATGGTAGTTCATGGAACGGATATTCATTTCGTGAAAAGTGAGATTACTCTATGTGGATACGTGACATGTATACGTGGTGATTTTTTATACGTGCTCACCCCCATTTTGACCGTAAAAGTGCAAATATAATTATGGAAAACATAGATTTTATAGTAACTTGGACATTCCGAAAAAAAATCCCAATTTAGTATTTTTACGGCCAAAAATGGGGGTGAACAGGCTTAAAAAATCACTCTATATATAAATATATATATATTTATATATTATTTACGTATACAATGTGTGACTATTATCCCTTAAGAGTTTGTGAGCATATATTTGTATGAAATATAATAACGTGTATCGTGTATCGATTATTTTTAGCCTTACAAACCGCCGGCATCGAGTGGTTACGCGGACGACGGTGAATTGGAATACGCTGACGTCGACTACCGTAATATATATTATGGTCCGATCAATTACAAACAATCGTCTTGAACTCGTGAGTCCTCCCTATCGATAACATAAACGCATATGTTCATAAGAGACGATTTATTGTTTTTTTTTTTTTTCTATCGATTTCACCGATATCTCGACCCGTACATATTTAGATATTATTTGGTTTTGTAAATTATGTCATGTTCGAGTAAAATAAAATTATTTCCTCTTCTCGACACACTGACACACAACACTTATACACACACACACACACACACACACACACACACACACACACACACACACACACACACACACACACACACACACACACACACACACAGGGTATATATAAATAATATACATAAACTGATTAATTATATATACACACAATGATACAAACACAAGGAAGCGCATATGCATATATAATATATATGTATAAACATATTTATATATATATTGTCATTTATAAATGACACGATAAAAATATCCCTCCACGTTTATGTATTAACAAAGATTCCAAAAATAATATTCTTTACATTAGCATCTATAAAAATTTTAAACGTTTTTAAGTGTTTAAGAAGAGAGTCCTCTCTAAATACAGTTATTGTTTAAAAGATAAGCATAGCCACGTTTAACTTAGTTCAATCAAATTTAAATTTTCATTATCATCATTTAATGTTAGCTAAATATTTGATTATTATCTATTTTTTTTTTTTTTTTTGTATGTAACTATATGTTATTAAATTATATCTACATCGTTCAAAATCTGGACGAAATATTGTGTTACTAAGCGTAGGTACCTTACTACCTTTCTACCTATCTATTAAGTACTAACAATATAATATTTCGATCATTATCAATACTATTGTCGATGTGTTTCATATCTTTTTGTACATAAAAAATTATTCAACGTTGCCTATGATTAATTATAAGATCTACCAATTTGATTTACAGCTTTGATTTCCTATACTTTAAATTTAAAATGTTACATAATATGTGCCATTTATTAATATTATTATTATTATTTTATCAATTATTACATTATATTAATACCGTCTTTGTGATAAAAATAAAACCAAGTAAAAAACTATTTTTTTTTCCTTTCTGTTGGTTAATATAAAGTACATGATGTTTTCATTGTAATCGTTGTTTTTACGTGTCTATCAAATAGCCAATATATACAATATTTACCAACGCCTTCAAATTTAGTATTTAATACGAGTATTTATGTACTAATAAAATTTATTATTGTGAATTATATAGTGTTTTAGTAGAAATGTATCGTAGTCCTAGTTGATAATATATACATGTTTATACATATATACATATATACATATACATATTTATTTATTTATATAGTGTCTAATAAAATAATGTAGATTCATAATTCATAATTTAGGGGTTGACTGGAGTAAAATATGTATATGAGTGGTGGGTGATTTAAATATTTCACGCGGAAAATCTTATAAATAATAGATCTTAATTATAGAAAAATCATAATGGCCCACTAGATAATAACAATTATTTGACATTTTGCCCAGTCTACCCCGGGTTGGTATAGATCTATATATTGCGGACGGTTTTTGAATAGTTGGATAAGTTGGATACACAAATGATATCTAATATACATGATACATCATTTTTATACGCATCACATGTAAAGGCCGTCCGTCATTAGTAGATATTATTATATTTAGTGTTTAAACAAATTATAATTATATTATTTAATATCTATTCAAAAATCATTTATGTATCTAAATTGTAATGAGTTACTTTATAATGTGTTAAATAGTAGAAACTGTTGGTTACCACCACCGTGGCGACGGTATATTATTAATTTTGTTGACAATCAATTATTAAAACCTATGTTAACTTATTTTTTATTGGCATATATACGGACGTATAATATATATGTATACAAACGTATTATATACAATATATTATATTTATCCTAATATCCATAATTCTATCGAATTGTTACAATGATCCTGTTCTTGTGTGTTTCTTCAGCGTTGGTAGCAATCACCATCGACCCCTTCTTACCTAGTACCTACCATCCAACCAAACATAGGTACCTACAACCTGATCCCAACTGATCCCCTCTCGTTATATTATTATCTATGTCTATCTATATAAAATAATTTCATTTATGTTTATATATTTATACACTCATAATATATGTATTGTTTTAATTGATCAATTTTCCCTTTAGATTAACAAAATAACCTTTAATTAACCTATTTGTTAAACATCGTTGTACTTGTATTTGTTTTTATTATTTATGTATTTAGTTACACAACTTCATAAAATTACGTAATTATTATTATTATTTTGTATTATTTTGCATTTTATATTAACACGCGGCATTTACGATTAATTTTCTAATTATGTTTGTATTGTGGTAAAGATGAAGGGTGGTGGAACCTCCGCCGTTTAAATTCTAGTCATTATTTATTAAATGTATGTAATAATATTATGTCCTGTGTTTATTCTTCAACGTTATTGACGCTTGCGGCAAAACGACTTGAAGTGTTTTACATAGATCGTAATTTTAATAATTTTAAGTAGTACATCTCTATACGTTTAACGATTTGTTTAGCTTAGAGTTGTTATCATAAAAACATTTTTTTATAATATATATAATGTATATAATGATATTATTATGGGTTATGATGATGATAATTGTTGTTTCGAAGATAATAAAGAAGTGTAAGAGACAGAATAACACGTGTTGTATAATGTTTAGTGTATCTCACTTCCTCCTACAGTATAATTATGAAAGTCATGCTATTATACCAAAAAAACGCATAAGGTAAAATTTATGGTGTTTCTTGGTCGTAGATAAACTTTTAAAACCCTTTGTTGCGGACACGACTTACAAAAGGTGAATTTTAGACACTAAATATGTCCCTTTACCAATTTATCAGAACTTAAAACAAGCTACAGATCTAAGTACTTATGTTGTCTAAATATGTCCGGGGTTATACCACTCTTATCTATGCAGAATACATATAATACTTTTTCTTATCATACCACATAACATAAACAAAACGCCTAGATCTGCCATGTTGCAAGACCGAAAATGTATACAGGTCTAGTATAGGAATGGTGTATCCATATATTTATTATTTATGTATCCAGTGACCAACACAGGATTTTGCCGTGGAAGAGTCAAATAATATGAAAAAAGAGTGTACCAGGGCCTATTTTTGTGTGTAATACGCCACACTGTGTGTAATACAAAATTCAATGTGTGTAACACGAAATTATAAAGTGTGTGTATTGCTTGACTAATTTGTGACGAACTTTGTATTACTTTAATTAAAAGTGAATTAAAAATTATAATTTTTTAAATTATTTTTTTGATAGAGTACCTATAAAACTATTTGTGTGTATAGCTTATATTTTAAGTATAACCATGATTTTAATTTTGTATTTAACTCTGAACCTTTGACTTCAAATATCAAAAATCTAAAAAAAAAAAAAATAATAATAATAATAAACAAATAAATGGATTTGATAAAAATGTTTTAAATGATTGATAAATGGTTAAAAAAAAATAATAATAAAATAATAATAATAATTTCACACTCCTCTCAACAAAGTTTTCTACCCATCATACACAAAAAAGTGTGTAATACGAAAAGTGACAAAAAATAGGCACTGGCACTTAGACTTAGCTCATTAAAAATATTTTTTACCTACAACGGCTACAACTTGACTATTCATTTGCATATAGACAAAACGTTGTTTTCCCTTTTTTTCCCAATTCTTTTATAATAAATAAACTGGACAAGTATACATTATATTTTATTATTTATTTACATTAGAGATCAAACTTTACTTCATAAGTCTATATTGAGTTTAAAAGAAATGTAAATAAAA
>JAIPRM010000027.1:0-23599 GCA_025469315.1 Stegophylla sp. TES_Ste_2020
CAAAAAATGTCCAAAATTTTTTTTCACATTTTCAAAATTTTCTTGCGCCAAAATATTTTTTATAGGATTTTCTATCTATGTTTAAATTTTCATAAAATTCGGATCAAAAAATTATGGTTTCCGAGTCAATTTTGTCAAATTTTGGGTAGTTTTTTCCAAAAAAAAAAAAATTGATGAAGAATTATTGAGAAATTCAAAAAATGACTTCTCTAAAGTACAATCTAGAGGCAAATCCGGTTTCAAAAAGTTATTGATCGAAACTTTTGGACAAGTATTTCTATACGAAAAGTTGTACGCAGAAAAAAAAAAATTGGAAAAAAGAAAAAATTAAAATAAAAAAAAAAATAATAACAAAATAAAAATAAATAAAAATAAACATCATTGTAAAAACACTAGCTTCTTCACTTCATTCAGAATCTAAAAATTTTACTTTCGACAAAAATGATTTTTTTACGTATATTTGTACTTACATTTTCATCATAAGGAAATGTAGTACGCAAAATAATCAAACTTAGTGCCTATTATTATAAAAGAAAAATTTGATTACATTCTGTAATACTAAATAAAATACAAATAAAACTTAGGTACTGCTAATAAAATGAGTCGGGGCACGGTTTTGACGGTATAATAGCGAAAAGGCATGTCTCGGCATATTATTCCTTTTACTCGAGCCGAAGTTCTTAGAATAATATTCCCTTTACAGTTTACGTACTACTATTATACCTACTACGCTTTTATACATGTGGATAATATAATAATAATTATTATTCTTTAAAAAATGACCTTTATATATATATATATATATATTATCTTTGAAATTTCATAAAACAAATTGTATTAATTATATTCAACATTTCAACATGAATGAAATTGCCGTGGTTATCTGTTCCCTTAAAACAAAAAAAGGAAGAAGAGGAAAAGGGAAGTGGAGGAAAATGGAATCTGATTTTTGGAGGAAAAGGGATACGGCCTTTTTTTGGAGGAAAAGGGAAACTGATTTTTGGAGGAAAAAGGATACGGCTCGTAAACGTCGTGTATCCTTTATGACATTTTTGTTTTCAAGCATCGCACGCGCGTTCGATCGACGTCGGAAAACGACGTCACGATTCGTACGAATATGATATGACTCTCCGGCGGGACATTCCCCCCCCAGTAACGTCATCGTCCGACGGGTTTAAATATTTTTACTAGATTTACATATTAAAATTAAGCCGTCCCGTATAGAAACATTAGCACTTTAGTTACGGCAATTTCCATATATTTTATCGTTTGCAGGAAGAACGGGAGTAGTAGTTAACTCAACTGTACCCGTGGGATTAAATTGAGACGACAAGCTCGTGTGTGAAATAATCATTACCTAATCTAAATCCCAACGAATGTTTGCTAAATTGCATACCGTTGCCGTAGCGCTGCAACGTATACGAATAATGAATACAAATGTATGATACATTTTTGGCCTCACACCCATACACATACACACACACACACACACACACACACATACAGTGAATAGAAAATGCCAGAGAAACAGAGTTAGCATAATTGCATATAACATTTATTACAATAAATTAAAGGTTAGTTGTTTAACGGTACACATTGTTTTCCTTATCTAAAATGTATATAATATATTTTTTTTATACAGTTTTAGTATTATCTTATATATAATATATAAATAAATAACTATTTATTTTCATTGGTTTTTGTAATATCAGAAAAATTAACAATCCGAATAAAAATAATATAAATAATTAAAGATAATTTTTAACCAATAGCGTTCATGTGAAACGTAACATGTCAATTACTGTACAAAATGGTAAACGATACCGTAAAACATAAACGAAAAACCCAAAACATAATATCAATATGAATCATGTATATATATATAATATATAGGTAGTATAAATTTAAGATTTAAATGACAACAATCGAAAATGGCTAGAACAATATTAATTTACGAGAATTATAAATTATATATCATAATGTTTTTTTATTAGAATTATCATTTATAATATAATAATTATTATTTTATTGTATCGAACCCAAAATATATAAACTAGTTTTTTATTCATATTTGATTTCGCAGCGTTAAAATTTACATAAACAGCGCACCATTGGTAGTTATTTTTAATGTTAACACACATATTATGCGTGTAATCATCGGAGACTAGAATAAAAGAATGTTTAAAAATTAGTATACACGTGCTGTACAATATAAATTTCAACCGTAAGTAATATTGTTATTTTCATAGCGTAATTTTGTACACAATAAGAAAAAAAAATTTAAACAATAACAACATTTAGAGCAAAATAGTTTAGTAATAATAGTAATAATAACCTACGGTCTTATTATCTATTACGAGTTACTTTACATAATATTGGGAATTTGGAGCGTCCGGAAAAAAATGTTTATTCCAAAATAGCAAAACATGCAGCGTTGGAACTCTTACAGGTGCATATTGTTAACGGGGTTGGTGAATCGAGTTCTTGTTTCAAAAAAGATCATAAAATATAAATAAACTAACAGAGCAGTTAGTACCTAATTACCACAGTGCAAATAACTGCAATTCAAACTATAGGAATATTCATTTTACATAATTTTAAAGTATATCAATGTTTACATTGTTTTCAGTTATGTTCTACAAAAAACAAAAATCTCGAGTTGAACGCACTTTAAGTTACAGCGAGAAGTGTGTAAATGCGATTTTTATGTTGTTTAATATTTTATTACTAAAAGTCGTAATTAAAAAAAAAAAAAAAAAAATGTTTGTATACGGAAATTAGAGTTTGAAATTCAAGTTGAACCGCTGATTTAAAAAAAAACCCTTAAAAAAACCGGTTGAAACGTGTCATTAATTTGGATATTTGGGCCACAGTTTACCACAGTTTAATAATCAGGAACTCGATTCACCAGGACCGATAATTATACGTACACGTAAGTCATCACGTTATCAATAAAAATGTACAATAGTTTGACAATAATATAATATTAAATAATATGTGTATACAATATTAATAATATTAATATGATAGGTATATGTATACGTAATAATATACTATAATATCACGGACGTGTTTTAGTCAGTAGCAACTGCTGTTGTAAACACGATGAGTATACGACGTTATAATAAATTATTATATTAATAATCGTACACGATAATAATATTATGGTAAAATATTATATATGCGAAAGAAAAACAAAAGACATTTTCGAAATAATTATTTTAGGCTAATCAGTAAATTTTGCAAATAATAATTGTTTTTTTCTTTCTTAAATATTAATCGACGTTTCGACGTTCAATACAATATTATAATATAATATTAACATTTATATATATATATTTTATATATTATCATATAATAATAATAATAATAATAATAATAATAATGATAATTAGTAAATAGTAAATACATGTTAATAAAAAAGAACTGTACAAGTTCAGAAAACGTCGTCGACGATTAGTCGCGCGCGTGGGGTCGACACAAGTCGTTTCCACGCGGAGCAAAACGAGCGGCACACGAACCACACACACACACACACACGGTCACGCCGTCCGCACGGTAAGACACGATTATCGCAAACGGGGGAGGGGTGGGGGGTGGGCGAGGGAGAAAAAACCATATTCCGATTTGGCTTGCGGTTGCCGGATAAACGGCGGCACACGTTTTTCACGGTAACATTTGTTACCCGGTATACCCGGTTTATACCGTAGTGTTCGTGAAAAACTGCGGTATAAACCGGGTATGAACTCGCCGGTTCTATACGAGAATCAGTGACCACGACGCGGAACAAAGTGAAAGTCGTCGACGACGGTTTGTTAAATTTTTTTTTTTTGTTTTTTTTTTTTTCTTATTTTATATGAATTTTGATTTTTCTTTTTTCTTTCCTCTCCGGTACACAATATTAATGTACGTAGTGGGTTTATCGTCCGTTTGCGCGGTCGGCTAATGCGGGGGCGTTGGTGGCGGCGGCGGATGCGGGGCCGTTTAGACGACCATCGAGTACAGCATCCGGACGACCAGGTCGACGGCGAACGCGGTCGTCAGCAGCGCTGCCCTCGTCGAATGACTGGAACTGAGTCCCAACACGGCCGACAACGGTCCTAGCAGGCGGATCGGTATTTGCGTGCCGGAACTGTGTCCCCGCTGTATGGCGGCCGGATGTTCGCCTGTAAAAATCGCAAGCGATTCGAATTAAAAAACAATCGCATCCAGATACACGAGTCGGTCCCAAACCCTGTTCGGGTTGAGATCGAACCGAGCAGATATTTTCACTGATTTCGTGGCGCCCCTTAACTAAATTCACGGTAACACCATAGAGCAGCGATTCTCGAATTGGGGGTCGCGACCCTTTTGGAAGGTCACCAACAAATTTTCTGGGGTCACCAATGCGCATTAAATAACTAGTATACAGTTAAACGAAAATTTTTGGGATTTTTGATAAAAATGTACGTTTATAATTATCAAGTACTTATTATTTCAATTTTAATACAATAATGATTATGATAATTTGACTTTTTAATACTATTATGATAAAAAGGTCGTTCAAAATATCGGTGACATTATATTATGGGGTCGCGGCCTCAAAAAAATTCAGAACTGCTGCCATAGAGCCGTGGTTCTTGTCCATTAACCCCCTAACTTAAATCCAAATAAATTTCGACGCCCTTAAGCCGGTTAACGTATCCCTCGTCTCAAGCGGATTCATATGGGACCAATAAATAAAAATGTCCGTTTTATCCGTTTCCGTATATGACTGTGAAGAAAAATTTGCCGGGATCAAAATAAATTTCCGCACAGGATAGGATTCCGTTTAATGAAGAGTTCGTTTAAGACGGGTTTCACTGTAATTATTTCTCATAAAAACACAAATTTATTCCTGTGTGCCGGAAAAACTATTCGTGTCGATTCTTGTCACTCGACATCGCTCCGTCCGAACGCTATAACGTGATACTATTATGCTAAAATATTATAACTTAAATCAGTGGTTCCTAACCTTTTTTGAATGACGGAACACTTAATATTTCACGATATTTTCGTGGAACATAATGATTTTTCATGGTTTAACACATCTGATAATTGACCAATGACCAGATTAGAATGAATATTTGAGGGGGCTAACTTTTTTATTTGTTTAATTTGCATCCTATCTCTAATGGGGTTAACTTTGTGTATTTTATGGAAAATCTGGTGGACTTCGAATGGATTTTGGAGGTTAAGACCCCAAGCTCCCCGGATTTTCGCCTATGTGTCTTATACTGATGTGTTTTAGAAATGGATAAAAATCAAAATATTAAGAAGTTGCACTAAAAATATCGTTTATTTTATGATTTTTTTTTCACTAACTTTCAATTTTTGGTGGAACACCGGTTAAGAACCACTGGCTTATATTATTGTGCTATACTATTGTACTGTAAGATTTTATACTATTACTGATATTATATTATTATTATGGTACTCGCACGCGCCCACGGAATTCGGAAACTGCCAACGACGAATATAGACGTTTCGTACAATTATTAATAGTTTGGTTCGCATTCGGAGTGTTTCGACGAAGTCGGGTTCGATCTCGTTAATTTTACTCTTTGCCGATTCCCCGAATTAGATATGAGTTTTAAATGCGTTTTACCCCCGGATTCTGTACAATAGGATTCGAATGGATTTAATATTAAATCATCGCGAATCCAAAAATATGAACCAGTACCGAGAAATTGTACAACATGGAAAACTAACCGGCGTTCCGGGTAAAATCGAAGTTCGAATAAAAAATAAAAAAATCGTGTTTACCAGACAGACAAGTTTAATAATATTGGATTCGCGACTTGTACTAAGCCCTTGTTTATTGTGCCGGTGTTCGTGCTTCGGCTAATTTGAAAGTTATTCGGGCGTTATTATTGTTTTTTTTTTTTTTTTATATTTATTTATATTTTACTTTCTATTTATATTCGTACAGATTAATTCGCAAGTATTGGCTCTGACGGAATCAACGAGATTACGTAAATATACAGTGGCTCTTGTTTGTTGTGTAATTCACGGCTTTGTGTAATTCGCGTTCGAAAATTTAATAACTAAAGTTAATTTTGTTTTAAAACGAAAATAATATTACAACGCATAATTTTGGAATACAGAGAAAAAAAGATTTTATTATTAATTTTATATTCTTAATGAAGTAAAGAAGCTAGTGTTTTTATACGGTGATGTTTATTTATTTATTTTTTCTGTTGAAAATGTGAAATTGGACACTTTTCTAACACGTTTTTTCTCATTAGGTAATTATTTTTTCCTTTTCTTCATTTATTAGAAAAAATAAGTAAATAATAGATAAGAAAGTTGGACATACTTTGCACCACGGATATTCTTCACTTTTCGGGTCAGATACTCTTTTGGTGAGTGTGTTGAAAACTATGATTGTTATTGTTCTTTATTTAATAATTAACTTCTTTCGTTCAGAATCGTTTTATTGAAGAAATGATTTATTATCGTTTCTTTAAAATTCTACACACCCACTAAGAGTATCTGATCCGAGGAGTATATTGTATTGTATATTTTCGATTTTGTACTTAGATGTACGTATTTAATTTATGTGATACAAGCAATACTTGTGCGTTGAAAATTACGTTTAATTTTAGCGCTACTCGTTAAAATAATGTAATAAACCTGTTTCTATGCAAAATTAGACATTAAACTGGAATAATTTATGGGAACTTTGAAGACAAACGTTTACGGTCTCGGCGTATATTATAAAAGTTTAATTTTAATTAATAGTGTTTATTATTATTAGTATTTTTTTATTTTTTCGTTCTTAATGATACATCGAGAAATACACAACGGTTATTGCATGAATAATTTTACGAAAATTACACCGATGTTCAGTGTTATAATTTCAAGTGAAATTTTTAAAAGTTCTTTACGCAGCGCTCTTTGGAAAACCCGTATGAATATTAATGAGCTCTCTTGGGTAATACTTTTAAGATTATTGTATAATTTCCCGTGTTCGCGTTTTTACGTAGTATAGCCTAGAATCGGAATAAGATAAATCGTTCATTGTATGTGAACATTCTCGAATATCCGATGAGTTGGCAATTTCATGTTATTAAAATGAAAAACTATTCATCTCGAAAGCGTCGCGGTGGCTGCGGTAACGTGGTCATGAAGTCGAAAAATTCGGACGGTCCAATCGATAAAGCAATGCGTTCCTCCGGTTCGTACGGGTCTCGCTCAAATCAAATTGTCATTCGACAACGGTTATGTAATGACTAGGGCCCGGATTTAAATGCAGTAAAAATCCTCGAAAAACAGTAAAAAATGTCCTTAAAAAATGCATTTCATTGCGAAAATGCACTGAAAAAAGGTACCTACTATATATTTTAAAATTTTAATTTATTTTACTATTTGTCGTCTGTCGAGTCCAGGTGACCATAAGTAAAGATAAGATTCAAACTTTATAGCAATTACAGAGAGATTTATAGTATTATTAAGGGATAAACCAAAAAACATGGATTATAATATTTTTAATTAGCTTAATTTAAATAATTGACTTGTATAATGTACAGATGTTATAAATTAAAATTGAAAGGGTTACTGTTCAAATATGCATTAAAACGAATAAAAAGACTGAAAAATGCCTTAAAAATGAAAAAATATCGAAATATGCAAAATAAAAGTTTTAGTTTTGAGGTCACTGTCACATGAAACGAATTTTGTAGTTGGAAAGCATTTCCTAAGATCATCCAAAAAAAAATATGCATTTTGCATTGAAATCCGGGCCCTAGTAATGACGTTCGTTCGTATAGAGAACGAATAGATATGCCGAAAGAACCGGATCGAAACAATGCTATTGGTTTTTTAGCCGATTTATCGAACGAGATACTTATATCGAACAATGCTTACACCAGTACAATAATAACGAATCGGTAGTATTTTCTTACGTGTCGGCTTAATAAATCATTTTTAACAAGCGTTTTAATTTAAAAATACGGTTCAAATGACTGTTAATCTTGAAAATGACAGATTTCTCATTGTTATTATAACACAACGTTTTCGATTTATTGTTTTAAGGGTTGGACATTTTATAGCATAAGGTTTTCGGTACAGTTTATAATATTACTAAAATTTTTATTTTGATTAAAAGCAGTCGAAGTCAAATTTCAATTATATAAGAGCTTTGAATTTCACAACATAACAATATCGGTCATTCTCATAGATAATGTAAAATTGATAATTTTTTATTATTGCATCATTAAATTGTTAAACTTGTTTAGCATAAAACGGACAATAATAGTAGTGTGTATAACACTGAAACACCGGCATTTTAAAATCTTAATTATTACAACAAATCTGTGCGATTTGAAGATTGAAGAACAAATTTAATATTGTAATTTACATTTGTATCTAGTAATAAAAGATAAATATGGAATTAATCATTTTTTTTTTTTTTTTTAAATAAATAGTTAAATATTATGTGCTCTTAAATTTCTCTGTATATTTTTCTGAGTTGGCTATTAGTTGAGTATTTTTTTTAAATATATTAAGGTGTTTTTTTAAACTTTTTGTCGCTATCGAGGAAAAATTCATATTTTAATTTTAAAGACACGTCGTGTGTTTTATAGGCATGTACGTTTAATGGCGATTACTATTATTTGAAAATAATTTAAAGCAGTTTCAACGTTTTTAAAGTTATTTTAATAAGCCCCTAAAACATTTTCGGTGTTTTCAGGTCATAATTGAATATTATTTAGTTTTTTTCTGGTATCAATGTTTATCCGGGCATTAATTATTATAATAAGGTGCGCATGCGTAGAGTGGGGGCCGTTAGAGCACGAGGAACGAAAACGAAGAAGGCGAAAGTGTAGAATATAATATAATTTTAATGAAGCCGTCGTCGTCGTAGTTGGTCGTCGGTGGAACGTAGCGGCCCGACTGCCTCGTGAGGGAGACCCGCGGTAATTAAGTTTTCGATAGGAGGAAAATAATGTTAATAATAATAATAAAAAATGCAAAATAAGTAATAAATAACGGTTTTTGAATAATCCGGACGTGAGTTTCTTTCGCGTGTGGTGCACCGTACTCGATTTACGCGTCTTCTCTTTCGCCGCCACCATCGCTATACAGGTAGTGATGATAATAATATGGAAATGCGTTCGACGACAGCGTTTTTATAATCCTACCCGAAGGCAAATTTAATTAACACGCAGGCACCGCCGTATAATATTTCGCTCGGTCGCGGTATACCCACCCATACATTTTGCACGCGGGGCTCTCGAGCACCCAGTGACGTCATAATTTAGCGGGGAGGGGCAAAGACCCCTTCACCAAGAACTTTTTTTGTAGGTTTTGAGCGAACACAAAATATGTTTTGTGTCTTCATTTTTGGATTTGTATAACTCGTCTTTAAGTTACGTTCAATACTTATAAATATATATTTGTTAGATCAGAAATGTCAACTACTTTGCGTATACTTTTGACGGATCGTTTTTCGTGCACAAGGTAGTAAAACTATTGACACAAATGTGTCATTTTCCATAAACTAGATTCTCGTCAAATTGATTTCAGTTATATTTACTTTAAACTCTAAAAAATTTCGGTGCCAGAAACTCGGAATTTTCATTAATTATCATCAACAGTAATAGTATTTTCAAAAAAATCTATTCATTTTTTGACTAAATAATACAGAACTTTGAAAATTTCGGAAGTATTTAGTTGTGAATTCCTAATTCGGCAAATATGTTCTTTTACTATGGTACGTTCATATTGCGTGAGTTTATGTCAATCCGAAAACAAATGTGGATCGATAAAGTCAAGAAGGATCTTTTTGATTGGAATACAAGACGCAGAGGCAATAGCTTAGCACAAAACACTGATAAAAGCAGGTGTATATTGCGGTTCTGGACTTCAACAGCGTGTAAAATCGAAAAAGAATATCAAATTTAAAACGTTTGGTAAATTATTTAATACAGCATTTATATACTTTTAGTTTTTGTTATTAAAAAAACATTTTATTATAATTTTTCGAATTGGAGGAGGGGGATTAATTTTATTTATGTTTTATTTAATTTGTGCATATTTTTAATTTGATTTTGAATGTAGCCATTTCACTATCATACGTTTTCATGCTTTACAACCTAAAAAGTGTATCTATTTATAAGACTACGGTTAAAATTACAACTGATTTTTTTTTATAAAATACGAAAAAAGTAATCAAGTGACAATTAACAGCTTTCTGTATGCATTTGTTTTTTATTAATAAACTATAACAAAGTATTTGAAATTTAAATATAAATACTCTCTTAAAAGTATTTAAAACATTAGCTTCAAATACCATTTTTAAGGATCTGGACCTCGTGGTCTATACACATTTATTCTCTGGACCGTAGTTATATCTCCAACACTCCGATTGAAATCGATTAATCCACAATAGTAAATAAGGGCCTACTGGATGTGAGAGTGAACAATGGCAAGGCGACCGACGACGTTGCGAAAATAATATTGTGTGGTTTCCGCTCGGGCAGAAAATTGCCACAGTGAACAAATATGACAGGTGAGGTGCATCATCTGAACGCAGTTGGGAAACGGATTTAATGAAAAAATTAACCGAAGAGGACGTAATTGAATACGAAATAGTAACGTTCCAACAGAATATTTGTTGAATAATGTTTCCAACGTTGGATTTTAACGCCATGCTCTGTATAATATGATTAACATATACCTACACTTTTTTTTTTTTTTTATTTGCAAGGTACGATATATAATTGGATTTAAAGGGTATACTCGTCGTTTTGAATAAATGAACAATTTACGTGATAAAATAATAATAATAATAATAATGTAAAAATAATAATATAGCGAAATTCTGTTTCCTTAGATTTATGCATTTTCGCATTTCAATCACTGGCCGCGGCGTATCACGTCTGTCATTATGATAGATGATAAATAATAATTATTAGAGTATATCATAAACAAAACGATACTACTACTAATAATAATAATAATATGGTATTTGAATAATTATTCAACGAAATTCGAAACAGTGGCTACTATGATAGGTTTTATAATACGAATTAAATTTTTTGTTAGGTTTTCATTGAAAAAATCGTTACTTTACGTGAAAATTACCAGTTTCATACAAAATTTAACTTTAAACGATAGTAAACACATATTTATAAATAAAATAACCTAGGGTTTTTGGAATTTTTTCAGATCCATTAGGCTTTTTAGGAGTACGGTTGTATTACTACTTTATATGTAACTCTTATGCCATGTGAATAAATAAATAAACCACTTATGTAACTTCTTATACATTTTTTTTGTGTTTGGTAAATAAGAAAAATTGATTAAATATGCACTTAGTGAAAATGTCCACTTTTCTCTCCTCATTAATGCATTCCTCTCTGCCTCTGCTCAGAGTATTTGGCTCGAGCTAAACACCTATATTGTCCAGGTATAAATTTAATGTACCGAGTTTTCCATATAATCTAACTGAGATAAAAATATACATGCGTTCAATAATAGATTGATGTTTAAAAAACTAAGAAAATCATGCACTCAGATTTTTGATTAAGAATGATATTAATAATAATATATAATCGGTGATGTAAATGTTTTTTGAAACAAGCTACTGTGCAACTATCAACTGCATATGATAGTAAATGTAATTGATAACCTTATTAGTTAATATCTTGACTGGCTTTTAAGTTCGATTTATTTTTATTTTTTACATTTTGAGTTAGTATATACAAGAATGTGTACCAATTAACCTTTTACACTATAAAGTTTTAATAAAGAATTATTAAAACTAAAAGTATAGAAGTAATATGCGACTTAACTCTTTGCG
Source organism: Stegophylla sp. TES_Ste_2020 (assembly GCA_025469315.1). Taxonomy (NCBI): domain Eukaryota; kingdom Metazoa; phylum Arthropoda; class Insecta; order Hemiptera; family Aphididae; genus Stegophylla; species Stegophylla sp. TES_Ste_2020. The sequence continues at coordinate 11,828 of JAIPRM010000027.1, forward strand.
AGCAAAGTGTTTTTAATTTATCAAAGTGAATTTATACACAGTGACCTTAAATGTTAAATTTGGAAAAAAAAAATGTTCTACAATGAATTATTTTTCTAGTTGAAATAAAGAAATGTGCAGCAGATAAAATTTAATTTGGTGATTAAGAAGATTAATTTAGTTCACTCGAATACAATTTTTTTTTTACATTTATTTTTCGTACAAAACAAATTAAATTAAGTGGGGTACATTAATTTAATAAACAACAAAAAAAATAAAAAATTAAACTTAATAATAGTATTATTGTGAATGTTATTACAAATTTATATTTTTAAAAGGTATTAATTTTGTTTTTCTCAAATATCTATTTGTAAAATATGTTGTTGGAACGCGTTAATACACATCACTCGTCACGTGGTATATAACGGAAAACATGAACATAAACATCGATAAAGCTCTCGTCCCCGGAGTGAAAGTGTCAGCAGCCCGGAGCGTCAACAAAGTCTTGCTCGGGTGATTTTACTGACGTTAATAATAAATTTCCCGTCGTAGTGCCGCCGTCAAGCGGTGTTGTAAAACATAATATAATAATAATATTATTATCAATGTCGGGTAATAGCGTTGACTGGTAATTATTATGTTTAACGTTTATTTACTTTTCAGATACCGGCCGAGTGTCTTCTATACGTGGGCGTACTGAAATTGCCTATAAATTTCCACGGCGAAACTATAATAATAATAATAATATAAAAAGATTACTGTTGATATTTATTGTTTTTTAGATTCTGAATGAAGTGAAGAAGCTAGTGTTTTTACAATGATGTTTATTTTTTTTTTCTGTGTACAACTTTTCGTATAGAAATACTTGTCCAAAAGTTTCGATCAATAACTTTTTGAAACCCGATTCGCCTCTAAATTGTACTTTAGAGAAGTCATTTTTTAAATTTCTCAATTCTTCAATGTTTTTTTTGGAAAAAACTACCCAAAATTTGACAAAAATGATTCGAAAACCATAATTTTTTGATCAGAATTTTATGAAAATTTAAACATAGATAGAAAATGCTATAAAAAAGATTTTGGCGTAAGAAAATTTTGAAACTGTGAAAAAAATTTTGGACATTTTTCGAATATTTTTATTTTTTTCTTATATTATTAACTTCCTTCGTTCAGAATCGTTTTACTGAAGAAATGATTTATTGTTTCTTTAAAATTTAATACGCCCGTCAAGAGAATACCATCCGTCGTGCGAAGTACACCCATCGTGCGAAGTATGTCCGGCTTTTTTTTTTAAATTTCTTTACTATAGGAAATGTACAATTTATTGTAAGATGAGATATAAAAATTCATTTCTTGAAGTTTACATTTATAACTAATATATTTTTTCGTATAATATTTTGAAAACTTATTTTTAAGAGAAATTTTAATTATGTGCATTTTTTTTGACTATTTTTAGGAATCAGTTGTATTTTCAAAAGAAGCTTAGCATAATTAGTCAAAAATGACGTGGCACATCAGAATAAGGGTTTAGAATAAGTTTTAAATTCACTTTCAGTCGAGAAATGTTGTAAAAAAAATTCAAATACTATTTAACGCAATAACGTTCGAACCTAAATGATAATTATTTTTACTAAAATATTCTGCGATTAACGATTTACCTTTTTTTCTCTTTTTAAACAACGCGATTATTAAATTTGGCACTGTAAGTACAACTGCAGTAGGTATACTTTAACTGAGCACTGTGTGTATTTTCTATGATTTATTATTTTGCACGCGGGTTTTGAATAATATGGTTTACTGCAGATTACTATTATATAACGCGTATATAGTGTGACTACGCAGCCGTATTTTAAATTAAAACGAAAATCGCAATAAATTATACAATGTAACAAATATTTTTCCCGCTTTTTCCAACGCTCATTTAAAAGAAATAATAACTCAAATAGTTTTACACTCTCGAAGGAGAAAAATATTAAACAAGATTTGTTGCACAAAGTTCAGAACTGTATAAGTGCTTTAGTTGTTTGCTTTGTTTTTGTTTTGTTTTTTTTTTTTCGTATCGTTTATAGTATTCGAACACTTTTGAGTAAGTTATATCGGCATTATTTGTTCGTATATAATTTATGAGTAATTAAACGCTGGCGGTGAAATCTAAAATGTGAACATTGCGCGCCGAAAACGTGAAATATATATATCGCGAACATGAAATATTTTATCTGAACGGTATAATATCTAATAAATTCCATACATTTCGAGAAACATATTTTACACGGTCAAACACGTTCAAATCGGATAGATTTGTTTGTAAGCACAAAATGTAAGCAATCGCTGTGAAACGGGCGCATTTGAAGTATTCGTAAACATTAATAATTCGTTTAGAGATAAAACATGAAAGTTTTCAAAAGTTGAATAACGATTTTATCTCTTTTTGCAATAATATAGTTTTAACAACTTAATTACTCGAAGCGCAATACTGTTATGCTGCTGCTGTTGTTGTTGTTGTTGTTTACAAGTGTGTAAAAGCAATTTTAGAAAAACGGTAGGTTTTCATAAAAAAAAAAAAAAATCCTATTGTAATCATCGTTTTATAGCTCTACCGTGTACAATATTCAAGTTGAATTATCGCGTTTTATTTGTTTTTTTTTATACCTATATATAAATATTAAATATATTTTAACTTAAAAGGCCATTTAAAGAAATGACAAAAATATATATTATATTATACAACGGGGGTTTAATATGGGTTTAGTCAGAGCCTCATATGGATAATTGTCCTGCACACATGTGTTCTAAGAGTCCAAAAATAACGAAATAATTTATACATTATTAGAATAATTATTTACTCGAATTTAATTGAACACCAAGTATCTATTGACTTTGATGAAGTCATATGCTATTCGATTAAGAAAGAATGAGACAATTTTATGTAACAATTTTATTGTTCCAATATACATATGGTATTTACTCGTTATTATTTAAATTATGTGTTTTGATTTGAAATTTGTCCATATTATCATTATATTTGTAAATTTGTAAATTTTATACTTCGTGCTGAACCTTAAATTTCTAAATGCAATTTTGTGTTTAGTTTCTCAATATCTTTATTGGTAACCTGCGAGTTACCTCCTAAAAAATTAAAAAAGATTAATTTTGTTTTGGAATATTTATGTTTTGTGTATTTAATGCGCAATGGCAGAGACGGCAGTGAACAGATGATTGTAAATTCTGCCAAAAACGATTAAGATTCGTGTTAGAATAGTGAAGTAATATTTTGAAACTTTATTGTTAGTAAATTTATTGCAAAACGATAAAGAACTTGTTATCAACTTTTAATAAACAATAAAATGATACGAGGAAATACAAAAACCGGACGTTTCGTATCACTTGAATGAACTGAAATAAACATGGAGTTATGATTAGCTTTTGTGTTATATGGTGAATAACTTTCAGACTAAAAAGTAGTTTTGAAAAATCTTTATACCAAGAAAATATGAAGATTATATGATACTATATAGATTTAGTATAATAAATTCTTAAAAATTTTATTTTTTTAGGAAATTTTTCTAGAGCATTAAAGAGCATTTTTTTAAGCATATATTTTAGAGATTTTAGATCAATACATTTTTATTTTTTTCAGAACTGAAACCAAACAGGATGGGATACATAATAAATAACAGAGTTTAATTTTATAACAAGACTCATAGTGTATAAGTCTCTAAAAAATGCATTAAACATTTTTTTTTTTTTAAATAATTTAAACAACTTAAAAATTATTTGATAAATGTCTAAGAAATATTATAAAATTATTAAACTTGTATAATGATTTAAAAACTTACCGACTTATAAAATGAAAAATTATAAATGATTATTAATTTCATATTTTTTTTATCGTAACCACTTTTTAGTCCTCATTTAGGGACTGCTAACTAGGAAAAGTTTTATTTTTTTTGGATTGATTATTTAGATTTGCATACCTGGTATCTCATGTGGAAGTAATTATAGTAATAGCTTACACTTAATTTACTAGATTTATAATGGATTTCTAATGCAAGAAAATGGGTTAGTTTAAGCAAACTAAAAAAAATGGTTTTTATGACAGTGTGTTTGAGTAGATATGTCATCAATTCATTTTAATATCTATCTCGACCTTTTAAAAAAATTATTTAACGCCGGGATAATATAGAACGCATTAAAATCGACAAAAAACTGTCGGGAAAATACGGTGAATTAAAGTTTGTTTCGTTGAATTTCGCTCGACGTAAATCAAATTATCACAAAAAAATAAGCAAAAAAAAAAAAAATGTTAAATAAAATATGCGAATGAATCGACGAGATTAGTGATGGGGGCAAATTCTCGGAAATTCCTCCAGAATATTCCCAAGTCTGGGAATTTATCGGGATGATTAAATATTTTGTTTAAATATAGTACAAAATATGTTTAAATATTCAATTAAACTCATGGTTTTAATTGATTCGAATGAAAAATATATTTTTATCTACAATATTACTAGAGAATATTAAGACTTTTAGTAATTAAAAAAAAAACAATAATTATACATATATATATATTAGATAAATCGAATTCAAGTTATACGAGTGTCGAATGTAAAGATTGAAAATTATTTAAATAATAATAATAATATATTTTATAACTGTTTACTTTTCAATTAATTTTTATCAAATATATTGAATATCAACATCATGTTGCCAAATGGTGTGAAATAAAGTACACTATAACTAATGCTGTTTCTCTATTACTGTTTTACACTCATATTACTGATACAGTCATGTTCAGGAAAAGTAATAATTGTATTTATTTATTTATTTTTTTTTTTTTTGAGAAATATTCCTTAGAGGTCTGGGAATATTATCCCTTGTTCCCAGGAACATTCCTCGGGGGGGGGGAATATTCCTAGTGGCGCATCAAAAAGATTATTGCTACCTACTAACTAGAACGTTTCTAAAAATTTTCATCAGTACTGTACCGTTCAAGACGTGCAGGTACGCGCTGGCCGAGTCCAAGTTGGACGGCTGACACGTGTAGTTGCCCGAGTCGTGCAGCACCGCGTTGTTGATGGTCAGCGTGGCCACCATCGTGTTGGCGTCCAACCGTTCGCTGCTGATCACCTTGGCGCCCTTGCCGTAGTCCAGCACCCGCTTGTTGTTCTGGTACCAGAATATGTAGTCCGGGTCCCGGACGCTCTGCCGGATCACGCACTTCAGGCTCACCGAGCTGCCTTCCATCACGTGTATGTCCGACTCGCCCATGATCTCGATCTTCGGCACTGTGAACATATGAGGAAACGGTACCGTTGAAAATCAAGACGTATTGCCCCTCATTTTTCTCGGATTTCGAAATTTCCATTTCCGTGTGTAACACGTCAAAATATCTCCGGCTAATTTATTATATCTCTCAACAACAATATCTCCGTAAAACATTTCTTTCAAAACGATTTTTTTTTATTTTTAATTTGCTGGAACGAGACCTAATATTCTAAAATTTCAAAAATTGCAACAAAAATTGTGGATCTTTAACGTAGGTACATTAAATGTAAGTAGTCCATTTTACGCCATGTGCATTGATGGAGATGAAAAAAAAAAAAACAATTTTTAATTTGGGAATTGGGAAAGAAATACTCATTTAAATGCCAATGATTCTGTCTTTTACGATGCTATTTGGATTTAAACAGGTTCAACAATTTTGAAAACAATTTTGTTCAATATGATTGTTTTTTTTTTTGATTGAGGATAATTTTTCGGGAGATATTTTCGACTGGAAATATTAATGACCAGAGATAATTTGATACTTCGGTCACCTTTTTACTCGTCGACAAATCAAATACACCGGAAACGATAAGAGACAAAAGATTATAGTGGTATATTATAGTTGTATGTTTCATTAAAATTAATTTTTAATTCCTATTAATTATTTGAATAACAATGAATTTTCAAAATTTTAAATAAAACATTGAGTTTATTCTCTATAATATCGTTGATAAATGTATAATAATTGTTGTTTAAAACTTTGAAAATTCACAATTGTATAAACGCTTAATCGAAATTAATAATTTGACTCGTGAAATATTATGAAAAATCAGTGGAAACACTTTTTTTTTTTTTTGAATCCCTAGTAGTATTTTAATAAAATAATGTTTTATCATGATAATATTGACGTTTATTACTTATTTATTTCTCGCACACCACCATTCGACGATACTCACCCACTACATTGAGCTGAACCAAATGGCTCATTTTGGGCGACGTGTTTATTTGGCATTCGTAGACGCCCGCGTCCCTGGGCTGTACGTATTTGATCTGCAACGTCCACGTGCACGTGGGCTCCACCAAGAATATCCGGAACCTGTCGTCGGCGATGAACAACAGCCAATCGATGGTGAGTATGTGCGAGTCCCTTCGCCGTATCCATGACACCTGCGACAAACAAATCCGTGCAAGTGTTTTTAATTCGAATCAAAGTAAACTCGACAAAATAAACCGCGCGAAAAAACGCGAGTAGAATTATTATTATTATTATTATTATATATTCCACCACGCATTATAATCCACGTTTGTTTTTATTTTTAATTAATAATATGACCGAGAGATCGAAATAATAAACTTGGCACGTTCAAGAGAGGGTTGTCCGGGGGGGGTGGCAAAATGTGAAATTAAAACTCGGTATAGGTAAAGATAAAAAGTTACGCTGGCTGAATGCCACTGCAGTATGAAAAAGAGTCGCGTGGAAAAAAAAACAATAATTTATTAATATGAAAAAAAAAAAAAAAACGAATATGCTTTTAAATTAATTTGAGGGCACTTTAGCCGAGTCGTTAGTATATTGCATTTGGTTATGGTAATTATTATTTGTTTTGAGTTTGGAATTTACGCAAGACAGCACTGCGCTGATATTTTCTTTGATAATATTATAATATAACGACACGAATTTCTCCGGAATAACTACAACGCAATTATTATTAAATCGAAATGAGTTGTTGTTGGAAAACTTTACACGGAACTTGATTGCCAACAAACGAAATCATTTTATTTCATCAGACAGTAGACGCCGTTCGTCAATTAGTTGAAAACTTTGAAAAATATATTTTCACAGTGTTTTTTTATTTATTATTTGTTTTGGGTGTGTTATATTTTCTTTTTTCGTGCTGTTGGTGACGCGATTTTTAACAAATAATTTCGTCACCGTCCACCGGTGTGTATCTATTAACGAATAATAATATCGCGTGTTTTATCCCTCGAATATGGGTTCGCTTTTAATTACAAACTATTACAATATTATTACACTACAACCCGATATTAAGCCTGCGTTTATCGATTAACCATTATTCGGCCCGTTTCACCGGTGGCTCGTAACGGTCATTGTGTGCTAACTGTATAAGTGTAGTGGTAATTTGATATTCCACGAGAAAATTTATGACTTAATGCTGCTTAAGTCCAATTGGACCCATTTGGTGGCAGATTATTCGTCATAAAATTATGTGCGCCACATAGTATTCCATTACTGTCACTCGCCCGGTGAAATTCTATTCTAATTATTATTGTCACTCGTTACGATTTTAGTATTAACAGGATTTCTCGCCTATTATCATTATTCGTCGTTAAAAACTGATCGAAATATAAAATATAATGTATTATTTACTGACGGTCTCGTCTTTTGTACGTAGCAATCGATTCACGAGATGGACTGTGTATAGAATAATCAGTGCTGGGTTAGGTTGGAATTTTTAGGTTTTAGGTAATTTTCTTAACTTTATAGGAAATTTTAGAATTTTCGGAGTGATTGAATACAAAATATGAAATCAAAATTGTATTTTAAGAATTTTTACACACCAACGTGATTTTTTATATAAATATTACAAATTATGAAGTAGGTACTTAGTACTCGTAATTACGTATTAGGTAATCGTACTAGGTAATCGCATTCATATATTATTTAAAAAGAAATTTGTTATAAAATACTATTAATTTAAACTAATATAGGTACACTTGTAACATTTTTATTTTTATTTTTTAAACTGTAATATACAAATTTAAAGTCATTTTTTGACTTTTTCAAGTAATTTTCGTATTTTTAAGGGCATTTTTTGAGATTTTTTAGTGTGTTAAAATCCCAGCCCTAATAATAAATACACTTATAGCAGAATATTTTTTCTCTAAAAAAGGGTGCTCGTATTATTGAAGAATTGATTTATCGTTTCTTTAAAAATTTAATACACCCGTCAAGAGAATCTCACCCGACGTGCAAAGAACACCCCAACGAGCGAAGTTCACACTTTTTTTTTTTCATGTAATAATAATAAATACGGCAACCCTAGTGTAAAATAATATTTGCCGTACGGAAATCGGACTTAGTGTGTACTATATATGTTGTATTAACGCGCTTTGTGCAAAACACGACGTACACGTGTGGCGAAAACGAAAGAAAAATCGACTAACCCGTTAGAGTCTTCGCGCGCGTGGCAAGTTTTTTTTTTTTTTTTTTGGCGCTTTATCGCGGTATTCGGTGAAAACGAGAAATATTTTTCCGTCTGAAATTTCGCCACGCGAATTTATTCAAACGCGCGGTAATCATCTCGTTCTCCGAGGCGGCCGCGGCACATGTAGGTATAATGCCAGAGGAGACATTGTGTGTCACGTGTACATTTATCTCCGAGCGCGCGCGCGTTTTTGTAGAATTTTCACGGCGTGTTTTGTGCTCCAGTCGCCAGGACCACCGGGCAGTAACTGTGAGTTAATGGATTTCGGGGAGGGTAAGGAAGTTTGTTGGGTGGAGGTAGGGGAGGGTGGCAAAAAAGAAATAACAATAAAGTATATATATATATATAATATATATATAAAATATAGGTGGGTTATTTTTTTTTTTTACTCTCTCCCGTGCTGCTTTTCGCGACGACGACGACGACGACGACAATAACACGAGTTTAAATGGGCCGCGTTACTGTCCGGGCAAACTTAACGGTCCCCTCGGATTCATTTTTACGACGTCCACCGACGATTCATCCTCCCCCCCCCTCCCCCGGCCGTCCGTAGTACGGGCCGGTAGTTCCTAGACCGAAGTGTGTACATCGTATACACACACACACACACACACACATATAAATATATTTAGGTACGTAATAGAAGGACATTTCTAAACCATCAATTCGTTCCGGCAGGGAATGCGACGCCGCCGCCGTCGTTATAACGGCACGCGGGCAAACGGTAATTTTATTTAGTACCCTCTAGGCGCGCGCGGAGTGTTGTGTTGATTAAATAACTATCGTGTAAAAACTACCGGCCGTTGCCGCACCGATGCACACCACCACCACCACCACCACCACCGCCGGGAACCGGGAGACAACACGTATGGTTATTTATGACGCTTTATTCGATGATCATCGACCGGAGGAAAACGACCGGTGGCAAAGGGGCGGGGAGGAGAAGGTAGGTAACTAGAGTTAGATGGAGAGAAAGAGAGAGAGAGAGAGAGAGAAGAAACTTTTCGTTCGTCTTTGTCGTCCTAGTTGTTTATTTTTTTTTCGCATCTTCCGCCGTAGTGCAATCTCGTGTTTACGCGCGGCCGACGACCAAAAACACCGCCCCGCCATCGTCGCGCGCGTTTTTACGATCCCGCGCTGGAGTCGACGGCTGCGGCGGCGATGGCGACAGACCGGTCATAAATAGAAAATTGCCTCGTACTTGCGGAATTCAACCGCCCGCCCCGCTGCTGTCGTCACGATAAAATCACACACACACACACACACACACACACGGTTTAGGCCCACTAGTCGTTTGTCAGCTTAGATAAAACGCGCGCGGAACGATTGCTGTCACTCGACGTACGGCACGAAAGGAGTTTTGATGTCAATCAATTTTTATTATTATCATTACATGTATATATATTTTTTGAAACTTCTTAAACGATATTTTCTTAAACTCAATATTCACCTCAATAATATACAAATGTATTTTTAACTGATCTCTATTTTATATTTTCATGTAAAAATATGCTTCTTGGGTGGGATGGAAAAAATATAAAAATATTCCAAAAATCATATTGATGATTCGTAAATTTTCCTTCGTAGAATAACGTTACAGAATAGTGCGTTACGTTTGATGTCATTTAAAATAAAATAATTTTCTTTGAAAATATGTTTTGGCTATTTTTTATTAGTAATTTTACGTTATTTTAAGCTATTATTTTACAAAAAAAAAAAACATAACAATTCTCTTACATTTTATTCATTTAAAGAATTTTTGAGTATTTTCAACAACTTTATGGGAATTTTTCATGCTTTTGGTCTTTGTATTTATTCGAAAACCTTTTCTGAGTATTTAATTTTCGGTGATTTTTATTTTGTAAATCCATTTTTATTAAAATTTATCATCGTAAGTGGAATTGGAAAGTGTTCAATTGAATTATGTCATCGACTGGTACGCGTTAGAAGGGACATTTTTTAGATATTTCTTATCAGACAACACCGATTATACTATATTTTAAATGTCTAGTCTAATAAGATATTCAAATAAAAAATATATAACAAAATACTCTACAAATACGTTGTTGTATTATAATATTTTATACAAGGACTTTTGACGTGAAAATAACTTTGGCAATAAACTAAAATTCAGAGAAAAACGGTTTTTGTATTCAATTCAGTCGACGTCTTATCAACTACTCGGTTAAATATTATTGACTTTGCGTATTTTATTTCATGAATAATTATTGTAATCCGATTTTTATTACTGTTTGAGTATAATAAACTATGTATTTATTATTACAGGAAATTACTGAGTAAAATTTGGTCCGTCCTTTTTGGAAAATGGTAGAGGGATGGTTTTTTTTGTCGATTATTGATTTGAATCTCTTCGTCGTCCGGTGTAGTTTGGGTCACACTACGACGGAAAAGATAATTTATAATCTTCTTTTGGTATTTTAAGTTTCAAAAAGTCAATATTAAGTTGACGCGTTTTTATCGAATTCAAAGATCAAAACGTTTTCGATAAAACGCACTTTCATTGACGTGAAATTTAAGCCATAGAAATAACGACTGCTTAATAATTATTATTAAATGCCATTTTCGACTATTCAAAATTATTGCAACATACAGAAATATTGGGTCGTGCTCATGCTTTTTTGCGGCTTCGCTTTCATCGACGTATTTTCGTTTTTAAGACCACAACAGCGTGGCGGAAAAATACACGTGCACGATCCAATGTTTTTGCACAAAGGACAGAAAATGTTTAAAATTAAACGTTTACCGAATTCCGTATATTTGAGTTCCAAATTTGTCTCGACGGCGGCGGTGTTTACGGTGAACAGAACAATTTTTTTCTTCTCGCTCTATTATGTATTGGTTTTACAAATCTCTGTGTTATTTTTTTTCGTTTTATAGAAGAAACGATTTATCTTTCTTTAAAATTTAATACATCCACCAAGGATGTATTCCACTCAAGGAGCAAAGAACACCCATGGTACGAAGTACCTATGTCTGGCTTTTTTCCTTTTACTGTTATGTATCGTTGGTCAATATACCTAATCATTGTCTGAATTTAAAATGTAATAAGTATATCAAATTTTATTGAAAAAAAAAAAAAAAAAATTAGTTGCATATTTTGGTCATTTTTTGATGCATATTTCCAACAATTCGGGTGCAATAAGTCCCGAACCCCAGTTGGCTGACTGTAAGTTGCGTCCCAATGTACCTTTTTGATGTAAATTGCGTCCCGGATATTTTTTGGGGTTACGTAAATTGCGGCCCGGATATTTTTTGGGTATATGTAAATTGCGTCCCGTGAATT
>JAIPRM010000027.1:23699-51690 GCA_025469315.1 Stegophylla sp. TES_Ste_2020
TACGTCGATGTGTGGTGGTGGTTGGTGTTTCGCCGTTGTTCCATTTCGTCGGCTGCAAACCGAGGAAAACGCGATTATCGTCCGGATGATATAATATCAACGTTTCCCCCGGCGGCGGCGGTGTGTGTCGTTTATCCCGGACGATTACCCGCCCGGACGGCGGCGCTCCACTCGTGTATTTGACGTCGGACATCGGTCATCGAGAGCGCGGCGCGTAATCTTTTTTTCTCGAACCGCGCGATTCGAATAGCCAAAACGGTCGTTTGTGTGTGTGTGTGTGTGTGTGTGTGTTCCCCCCACTCGAATATGGTAGTAACACGAAATGTTTGCAACCTTGGACCGAAACCGATTTTTTTTATTTTGAATTTTGGGATTCCGATACACCAGTGTTTTCCAAACTTTCAATATGCGACGACGACCCTCAATGGTGTTCTAAAATTATTATTATTATTTTTTTGGTCTATACGACCAGACAAAGCTAATCGGTATCAATACGATAATTCCCCAGTCAGATAGAAGTGATAGATTTGTGTAAAATATGTATATTTATTATTTGTTATGAGTACTTTTTTATAGGTATGTAATGATAAATTAGTTTAATTGTACAACATTAGGATAACATTGTAAATGGCTGAAGGGAAATTTATTTTGAAATAGCCACTGCCAACTTTTATATGATTCCCTCCTCCCTCCCCCTCTAATAGGGTTTGTAACTTCAATTGCCCTCCTTGGGTAGTTGTTCTAGCGCCCCAAAAGGGATGATAACGCCCACTTTGCGAAACACTGCGATACATTATTTAAATTAAATTTTTTTTTTCATTTCAGTTAATGCGATAAAATTTGATTTTTTTCTCGTGAATGACAACACCTATTTTTGAGTGGGACATACTGCGAACGAAAAGAAGAGAACGGAGATTTTTTTAAAAAAAACGAACGATTTTGAACGTTTTTTTTTGCCAAATTATATGTTATGTATTTTTCTTTCTTTTTAATTTATTTAGACTTGAATTATTCATTGGTACTTATTTCCCGTTTAGCCCAATTTTTTTCTAAGCCCCAAATCACTGTAATATATATTGAAGAAGGTTAAAAAATTAGAATTAAAAAAAAATTTGATTAATGTATATTTTATAAAAGCAATCTGCTCCATTTGTAGTTTAAATAAATGTTAGGTAATAGACTTTGAATTTACCGGTGAAAATTACTGTCATTTTAAAATATCAAAAGTAAGTCAATAAGTGTGATGTAAAAAGAAAATGTGTAATATTTTTTAAAATCAATAATTCGAACAAAAAACATTCTAAAACATTTATTTTTTAACGTTTTTCAAATTATGTTTGAGTTGGAAACAGGTCACTTTGAAGCGAATAGATTTTGTAATAATTTAAAAAAAGTTAAACTCAAATTTTGATTTGGTTTTTTAACCAACATGTATATCCAACTATTATCGAGCTCGTGTGCATATAAAAAAGCGTACTTACCGATTTGTTACCGAGTTGCTTGACCCTGCACGGCATGTAAGCGTGGCCACCTAGCTGCGTGGTGATATTGGACGATACGGACGTGTCGAAGAACGGCCTGACCAGAAAGTCGGACACCTGTTTTTTCTGTTGCTGTGGGTTGTATTTTTCTGGAAAAACAAAACAAAAAAAAAGAAAACCATATTATTATACATATAGGTACAATTATACCGTCCAGAGACGAGTGTTTCCTCTTTGAGCGCTTACGTACTAAGCTACGCCATACTAATTGGGGTCGAGCGCTTAATGACCTCCTGGGCGGTGGGTTTTATCGTTAAAAGTTTTTGTTTTTGTTTTTTGTTTTTATTCATTTATTTACGAGGAGCTCTCTAATGTAAACGCTCCAGCCAAATACTATTACACTGTTGTACTGCACGTATACACGTATGTATATATATGTGTATATATATATATATATATATCTGTTGAGGATTCTGCAGAAACGCGCGCGCATGCGTATATCGACCTGAAAACAACGCGACTTGACCAGCCATTTTTGAAACAATATTCGTTCAATAGATCCGCGTACGACGAGTGGAAAAAAAACTAATTCATTTTGTTTTATTTATCACACGCGTTTCGTGTGTTGCTATGTTTTAATCTCTAGGCCAGTGGTTTCCAACCTATGGGTTGCGGCCCACTTGTGGGCCGCAAGCAACTGGGCTGCGAATACTAGTCGAGATTCTATAAGCTAAGGATTTGCAAATTTTAATTTATGACAGCGAAAATAATTTCTTATAATAATATATTATAGAAGTAGTATTTATTACTTATACATTTTATTCATACAAAAATGTTCACTGATGTTATTTCTATACTAATATGTTTATTTTATTAATTCCTGTTATCTATGTTTATTGTTATTTTATTATTATCTATTGTTATTAGTCTTAGAAAAATTTAAGTTACATTCTTGATAATTTCTTGAATTGTATTTTTATTGTATTATCCATTATGTCATTTTTTGTTATTATTATTATTGTAATATTTTATTTAGTCTGCAGGTCGTATAGTAACTACATATAAGTATACTTATGTTATATTATATATTATTATAATCATTATATCTGTCACTATACATATTACACAGTAAATTGTAAATTGTAAATTGGAATTTATTTCCGTCAATAAAGATTATTATTATTATTATTCTAAATTATAAAAATAAAGAAGCCTACCAAAATAAATTGAAAATTTCATCAACTTACTAGAAGTCGTTAACTGAACTGTCATGAGAACAGGCAGCATTAATACCGTTTTTGAAACTACAAATTTGGCTCGGTTTTGGATATGGGTCCAAAAAGATTATTTGGTAATTTCCAATATTTCACTGAGTGAAAATTTGATGGACTTTTCGACAACTCATTTATGTAAACAAGCATTTTTAATTATAATTTTATTTTAAATTGATGAAATAGATTAAATATTAAGGTTGAAATAAAACCCTGATATTGACTATCGTGAAAGATAAACAATTTAAAAAATCGCATAGAGTTTTTCAACTTTTTCCTATTGTTTTTGTGTATGAATTTAAAAAACTTAATTTTTCTATAAAAAATTGTTTTGTTTTGTTTTTCGTTCTTATTACAGAACGTTTTCCTTACTACTGAGTACTAACAGAATATGATGTCTTTATTATAAATACATCCATACGTATATTATAGATGTCTGTTTATGTTTGTTTGTTTAAAATTTTCAACTTTATTATGTATGAGGGCATCAAAATATTTTATAGAAAATTTATGGAAACCGCTGCTCTAGGCGTTTGATTTAACGTGCTTTGAGATATTCGAATGTGTTAAGATAGACTGAGTGGACCGCAATAAAAAAAAAAAAAAACATCATTGTAAAAAGCTTTTTTTAAATATTTTCTCGCATTAACGTTACGGTTACTGGCCTCATTAGTAAAAAATATAAATAGCCGTACAACATGGAATTTTACAGAACGTTTTGAAAAATACTTTACTGCGATATTATAGTGCGAGTCATGTTTTTTCGTCACCTCGATTTCTTCTCAATGTTTTTACAAGAGGGTTTTTGTTGCGCGGTGAAGTGCACACGGTGTTTAAAAACTGACTTTTTTGACGAAAGTTTCCGTTTTAGCGGACTAGAAATTTGTTTTAAGTCGTCGACGTTTTAATTAAGAACGCGTATACAACCATATCGTCGGTTCCTTTTCAGTTTCACACAATTAAAAAATAAAAAAAACCAAAAATCACAGATGGCGTTCACGTCAAAAGTTTAATGCTATAAATAATGTTTTTTATTCGGACGATTATATTCTAAATACTTATTTAAATACAAAATGACAAAAAATAATATACGAAAAGGGCAAAACCAAATTAACTGTATTAGAGTTATTTTTTTAAACGAAGGAGACTGAATTCTTTCAAGCATTTTATGAGTTTTTCAAACTTGTTACGAGTCTTCTGTCTTGATGAAAGCGTTCAATGTTTTGATTAACAGTTTTCTACTTCTTATTATCTGTACTGACTTGGTATTAAAATCCATTTATATTTACAAATAAATGCCAGAACGGGTGAGTGGCGGATCATAATATTACAATTTATGCGTAAGCTATTGTTCTCGTTCTTGTTTTCCAATAATTATAATAATTATTAACCATAATATTGTGCATTTTCTCGTTTAATTAAAATTCAGTTAATATAATAACAATTTAACTATTTAAAAACAATGTCTTTTTTTTAAATATTTTGAATACTACGGTATTGCTCTAGGTATTTGAATTAAAAAACATAAAGACAAGTATTTTCTGTTTGATGATAATCTTATATTTTGCTTTTGAACGTATTTTGGAACTGAAACGTTGATTTATCTAAAGTTTAAATAATTACATAACGTTTAGTAGTTATTAAGTCATTAAATATGACGGTATTTATTCACGAAAATCAGTACACCTGTTGTGAAACTTTATTAAATAAACTTGGAAATGCAATAAACGAGCAATATGGGTAACTTCAGTGTATTATGTTCCGTTTACGGTAATTACCTATATCTAAAGTAAATAATTGCATGTGATATAATTCATAATTAATTTTCCCGATTATAGTTTAAAACAACAATTAACATACGAAACAACAATGAACCGTAATTAAAATTATAAATGTAAACATGTTTATATAAAATATCTTTTGCATTTAATTAACCGTATGGTATTGCGCTTGATTTTATGCTTGTTACCTGGGGTAATAAATCTCGTTTTAAAATTTAGATAAATGCACCGCGAGCTTGAAGCTTGAAAAATAAATTTCAGAGTATTAGAACAAAGAACGTGCGTATTTATTATTTATAACATCAGTAGGTAGACACATAAATTTGACCAAGTTTATGCATCAGGCTGGTTCTCATCTTAGAGGTTCAAACATTTTTTTGAATATAATAGGCCAATAATACGTCTTAGATTCGTCCAATACAATAAAAATGTTATTTTGATGATTAAAAAAAAGACATAAATATATACATGATTTTCATAGTTTTACTAGCGAATAATATTCTACAAATAAATGTTTGAAGCAACTTTTTGAATTTTTTCTGTATGAATAATTATTTTTCTTCAATTACGAAGAAATTAAAAAAAAAAATGTCTTAACATATTTTTTTATTATATTTTATAATAATTAATATCTAATTTAAGTTGAAATATGGAGTTATTTTGTTTCTCACTCCACGATGTTATTTTTTGATTATAATTATAATAATAATAATACCTATTGGATTTACCTGATTTTCGCTCCAAATTGAGGCAATAAAATAATAAAAAATATTTTTTGCAATAAAATAATTTATGAAAATGTGGATTTTCGAAAAAAAAATAGTAGGTTGTTGTTGCACTAAGCTCTTAAATTCGTTATTAATATCCACCGGTATCAACTTGGTTTGAAATAATTTCAGGTAAACGATTTTCGCCCGATTTCGAGTCTTTGAAATCGTTTGTTGGTATTGTCATTTGAATTGGTAGAATTCAAATTACACCCGTGCTTTCACTGTATAACGATTGGAGTGTATTGCATTTGATGTAAACACGAGTATGCGGAATACTCTGCGCGGTAGGAACCGTTTATGAATTGATGTGTATTTTGAGTGTAAATAGTATTTAGACTTCACTGGGGTGCAATATAAAATGTACAGATTAACATGACATATATTTTAGAACGCAATTGAATATTTCAAACGTAATATACATTTTCATTTGTCCTTTAGTCCGCTATTCACAACAATAGCAAATAATTCGGTTTTTGGATTTTTGTCGGTAAAATATTATAATTATAACTTATAAATATAATTACAAAAAATTTTACCTTCAAAAATCAACAATTCTTAGCTTGTTTGTTAAAAAACTCTAAATAAAAGATTGGAAATCCCTGTTTAAAAAGTGTTCGATTATCTAAAATTAAAACACTTTTTGAAAATATTCAATTGATGACTTTCATGGGTGAGAATCGAATTGGTGTTGCACTTGAAGTGACTGCATTTTCAAAAGTTTTTGCTAATCACCTTGTGCATACGTCATCTATGACCAATATATTTTATGAAATCTTTTAATAATTCTTTAACAGTTACCTAATGCATAACCATTTATCAGTGTCGAATTATTAAATTAATTGACTAACTATTATTATATTGATTAATTTTCATGAAAAATTGTCTCAAAACGTAGACAGAAAGATAAAACACAAAAAAAATAATTTGTTATGTTATAGATCAGTGTTTGTTATTGAAACTCGTTTTAAGTTAAGATATCGTTGTTTCAGAAATTTCAAAAAAAAAAAAAAAAGAAAAATTCGAAAGTCTCCAACATTTGGATTTATTCATTACTATACGGCCTAGTCGCACTCCCAGTATAAGAAGGCCACAAGTCAAAACAGGAAAATGTTTAATAAATGTACATAACAATAAAATACAATACAGTTTATAACCTCTTTTGGAAAATATCATTTTCACTAAAATCAAATCATAGATGGCACCACTATTGAAAAATTTGAAAAAAAACCTACGAACTCAGTATTTCTAACTTTCTAATAATTTTTCTGGAATTGTGACCCAGTTGTACTGGGGGAGCGTAGTGATTTTCGGACTTGGCCGACCCGAAGAGCTCGGGGAAAATGGAAATAACAAAAATGTATACATACACCTCTTCATGGGCGTTTATCCAAATAAATAAATAAATTGTTTCGCGGCAAAACGGCAAAAGACAATGGGGCGGATTTACCTTGTTTTCGTATTTTCTAGCAACATTGAACCCACACGCTCGAACATTGTACGCGTAATTATTTTTACGTTTCCATCCACGATCCCGAAGAATTTTCACACACACTTTACATGCTTGCGCGCGTACAATAGACACACTCAACCCACTCGACATCCACGCAATTACGACGTAACATACATTTTCCGTATTGTGTTGTGATTTCCCCTTGATGTGGTCAAAACGTACTTTGGATGATTAATTTCCGGAGATAAAAAATTGTCAAAGTGAAAGAGCCCATTGAAGCGGAGTAATTTTAGTTGGGGGCACACTCGTGGTTTTAGGTACACCATCCCTCGAAATGACTGATAATGAATATTTATCATACGGTTATTTTGAACAGAAAAGAAAAGAACAATTCAATCGAGAAAATTTTCATTATTAATGAGAACAATATGCTTTTAATGTAAATTGGAAAATTTTAATTTTAATTTTACGGCAATATTTATTTACGTTTTCACAGGTAAATTCACCGTTTTAAATATTTGTCTAGATTTTAAGAGTGGGAGGGCTATTGAATTTACATAGTAGTGTTTTTTAAGTTAATATTTTTCGCGAGATAGAATCGAGTTCAAAAAGCTTTTACAACACCTTTGTACAGACTAAATATTGACAGATACACATGATAAAAAGGTAGTTTTCGAGGTTTCTAATATTTTTCTGGGAAAATTAAAGAAATGAAAGTGTGAGCAAATGTTTTCCGGTTTCATTCGAATTATTTATGAAATGTGATAAATTTTATATTCAAATCTTATATGATAATAAACACTGTATATAATGCATAATTATTAATACTGATTTGACAAATGTAGAAAATCTATTTTTATGTTTTTCTTTGTTTTTTTTTTTCAATTTGCATTAATTTTTAACTGTAAGTAATTTGTTGAAACGTAAAACTTGAAATTTTTTATCATTTTATACCCTACAAACAGTACTCGGTTTTTGTCACGTTATTTTCTGCAATGTTCAAAATAAATAACGTGTATTATTTACAAGCATGCAATAAACAGTAATGAATAGTACTGATTAAAAAAACATTTCTGATAGATATCTTCTTTTAAAAGTTATAAACTTTTACCCGAGTTTAAATTCGTATCATGCTTTTACGAATAAATAAATATGCTTATCCGAAAGATAAAATAAAAACTGTTGTAAAATAAAATTGTAAAAAAAAAAAACGTAAAAGATAAACGGTGTACTTTTTATTGCAATAAATAAACGTAAAAACATACTTTGTGTACACAGCAGATTATTATCAATTTAAATCATTAGAAAAATACTATTTCGATCATACAGAAAGGAATTATTTTTCTTATTGCTGTATGCACGTGCTGGACAAGAAAAAAACACGACGAGAAATTATATCCTCCAACATGGGTATTATCGATTCTCATTATGTTCATAATATTTGGTATAATAACTATTTTATCATCGTTAAATATTTTCTTTTCATCGTACAGTCTATATATCAATGGATTTATATTTTTTGTCACGTTTTTCAATACCCTACACTATAGTAGTGTTTTGTATTTTTTTTATTTATCATTAAATATAAATTATGAAATCGTAAATCAGTACTCGTTTTCAGAATAATAAAGTTGCTAAATATGATAAATTGTAATGAACGTCCAATAAAGTTACTTATTTATTTGAAATAATTTCCCGCTGTATTGAACGAAAACTGTTTCTTTTTTTTTTTTTCTAATCTTATTACCGAATTTAAATAAAATATTATCAGTAATCACTTTATTATTTAAATGAGTTAAATTTAACGTTCATTTTTAAAAGAACGAATGACTTTATTTCCAATAAATCACGTGGCACAGCGAGTTGTTATCATTGTAGACTATCTGTCAAATGCCACCGGTAGTTTACAGTGACGGCGGCGGCGGCGTAATGCATTTTGATAAAACAAAAAATAATTATTAAACCGTGTCGATTCGACGGAAATTATGCAAATTGAAAAGCATTATATCGATTCGGATAATCTAATTAATTATTCACGTGTGGCCCGTCGTAACCGTGCATTGTCATAAACCAGTCGTACTTACACATTAAGTACCTGATATGTCAGCCAAACGTGATATTATAATAGGTACCCATTGGGCCTTAGTATGATATTATGCGTACGAAAGGTGGTTATAACTAGAGTGCGGATTTTGAAGGCATTTGCTTTTTTTTTTCTATCGCTCTAAAACGAAGCTACGTCAACTATAAATTCGATTTATACCACTCAGAATACAATTCACGACATTCTATTTTGCTTTTATTATCTTTTTTTGTATTTTAAAGCTTTTTGGGTACTTTTTTTTTTAGCTTATAAGTAACATTTTTTCAAAATGTGTTCTTAATAAACGTATTTGAAAGATTAATTCAGTTTAGAGAGATTTTTTTTTTGAAAACTTGAAAATAAATTTAATTGCTCAATGCGACTCCGATCGGGTGTAGGTTCATCATTTTGTAACTATTTTTTAACAAATTTTGATAAATTAGGTACCTTAAAAAGAATAAATCTAATTTACAGACAAACGGTGAAAGAAAAAGAAAAGCATATTTATATATTTATAATTTAATAAACGAATAAATAATTATAATACGTTTTTTGTAATTAATATGTAAATTTTTTTATCAAAAACCTAATTTTTAATGCTTTTTAAGAGCATTTTTGGAAGATTTGTTGAGCTTTATCGCTTTATTTAAAGTGCTTTTTTAAAATTTTTTAATGCTTTAAAATCCGTACTCTAGTTATAACTTATTTAAATTTCCCGTTGACACTAATAATAGTGCGTTGACCGATTTTTCGGACACGACGTGTGGAATAGCGTCGAATTATAAATTGTCAAGTGTCACGTCATCATCCCTTAAAAATGTGCTACCACTAATGCTTGTAAAAAACATTCATCTAATGCCATTTTTATTAATGTAATGTATGCGCCTATGAGAGCGTGGAAAAGAAAAGAGGAAATTATTTTATATCATGTGGAAAAAAATAAATCATAACGTATTGGAATAGTCGAAATTACCTTTCGGGCTTACGTATATCTACGCGTTATTATTATTATTATTATTATTTGACAAAAATCCTTCTTTCCTCCTTTTCTCACAATCGCTTACCGAGTGGGATAAATAACGTTTTCCCAGAAACGAAACAACATTATTTTTAGCGAACATAATTTAAGCAAAGTTGTGAATTTCGGACACGTTATTCAGTTATTCAGTTACGGACATCGTGCATTAAATTCAATTCTTTCCGCACAACACTCCAGCAGTCTTTTTATTCACCAGCTCAATTCAAAACCTTAAAAGTTTTTCCAAAAACTTTTTCATTATATTTGGAAATATATTATGTATATACACGCTGTACACAGTATAAACGAGTAATGGATTTTAACGTTTGCACACACAACAACACGCGGTAAAACTTTGCTGGAAAACTGAGTATTACAAGTCGAAATCGTCGGCACCTCAGTTATTTTATATGGCTAAACATCGATATTAATCCAAATAAATACATTTCTATCATTATAATTTCAATTTTTTTTGCATCCAAAATATTCTCTTTTCCCTTCCAACACTTTTAGTGTCTCATAATTCAGTAGAGATAATAGATTTTTTCTATATTTTCCAGATTTAATATATTTTGGTCGTTCTCTTCTTTTTTTTCCACTTATCTCCCACTTCAAAATATTTATAATAATGTATTCTGCTGCATAACGCACCCAACAAACTTAATTTTCCTCGTCCCAGTAATATTTTGATAATTTGTCTTGGCTCTTGCACCATGTTTAGTTATTCTTGTATTAGATTTTCTTTCCATTCAACTTATATTCATCTTCGTATTTTTGTATTTTAAGAAGGTTTAGCCAAATATGATATTCTTCTTTTTATTCCTGATTTATATTTGTTTTCCTATGTTGTATAAATCGTATTAATTAACAGGTACTCGAATTTTCGTTTTTTTGAAATTTATTTCTAATCGAACTTTCTCTAGAGGATATTATAACTAATATTACAACCATGTCGTCTGCGAATCTTACGTTATGTATTTGTCTCCCATTTATTATAATTTCTTTTATTTTTTGCTCGAATATATTTAATGTCATTTAAATATCTCTTTGTACTCAATAAAAATAATCGCGTCATATCTCTCAGGAAGAACTTTCGTCGCCCAATTCGAAAACCAATTTTCAACCCTACGACTGATTATGGCAGACATACTACTGGTGTCTCACCTAATCTTTTTAAAACTTATTAATTTTAACGATATGCCTAAGATTCAATCTCGATTCAGATTCAATTCGATCAGATCACCGGAAAAGTAATCAAGTTGTCTGACGAAACCAAACACCTTGGTTTTTGGTATTACCATTGTTCGCCACCTCGATTTCAATATGCAAATTATTAAAAAAAAGAAAAAAGAAAAAAAAGGTTATTGTAGTATGTAGTATGTTATACAATACTCTAAAAAAAAAGTCCTATTTTAATTTCCATGCGAATCCAACTGTTCAAGATGTACATAAACTCCATCATCACCTACGCAGAAGTGGCACAGGCTCCAGTTATCTCTAACACCATCTAAGTAAGCTACTAGAAACAATTCAGACCTGAACGGGCTCAGAACAACAATCACTAATACCCTGTGACTTACGTGAGAAATATCATTCTTCTCGAGCAACGCGATTCAAATCAACTCCGAGAAATTATACGCGAACAATCGAAATCGATATTCTACCGACAAACCCCATTCCAAATACACATATACACGTGAGTTAGGCCGCCAAAGCTTAACTACTACACCGGATTAACCGAAACCAAACCATAATTCATCCCCTGGTCTTATAGCTGGGCAAATAATTGAAAACAAATCCGTCTAACAAACCGATTCACTAGTAAAGGCTCAATGCGTCGGATAGCATTAGCAAACCCCCGAGGTGGTTGTCCCACAAAGCAAAGCAAAGCATGATATAAAACGACAGGTTTGTTTGTAAATTATTTAACGCAGAAACATAATATTTAATCGCAGTTTGGTACAATGGAGCTCTGATGATTTTATTTATTTTTGTGCAAGAAATCCATTCTCGACTACTCATTCATTTTATTCGGTTGGTGGTGTCATTGAAGATTTTATTTAATCAGAAATATTGAAAAAAAAAAAATTATGACCATAGATGTCTTTGTTTTACTCGCAAAAAATATCAAAATAAATTACACCGTATTCAAACTATTTTGTATTGTTAAGTTATTAATTAATAAACTTTATGATAATACTGTATACGTGTTTAAATATCCTTATTTTACACTCCTATATGCTTTATACATAATATATAGTATTGTATTATGCACATATACTGTTAAAAAAAAAAAAAAAGTGTGCAAATTACCCGTAGGAATTTAATTAAAGATAAACCGCAGTCCAATTAGCGTTTTATAACGCTATATATTTTGCGTGCACGCATAATTCATAGAGTTTAATGCAATTTGAACAATTATTTCTGAACTCATTTTCGTAAATTAAATTATATTTTTTTTTTTACCACATAAAACGGTTTTTCCACGAACCGTCACTACTAATTTCCCGTTAAATAATAATAATTTAATAACACCGTACACTCGTATAATAATTGTTTATTAAAGGTTTGTCACGTCATAACACATGCGTGTCGAGCAAACGCGGACATCGGGTTTGACGGACTCAAATAGTGATCAGAGTAACGACGGGGAGTATTATAGTTGTCGTGTAGAAATGCTTGTGAGTTGAGAGAGATGATATTGCTATATTTTTTGCCATTTAAATCAATGCTTTTACCCACAGTTAAATGCGTGAAACATCAAACTCATGTGTTCGTAGTTCTTAAATTAATAGATATTAATCTTTTACGTGTGTGTACTATTAAATATTAAAAATAGTGGTTTGAATGAGAATATATGTAAAACCTATCATGACTAAGAAGCTTTTTAGATTATAGAGAGCCAGTTTTAGGTAAAGGCACACTCTGTGATTAATTCCTAGATGGTTAATGTCGACCGGTATAGCATCAATGTTTATATTTCATAATATGAAAAGTGATATTGATTAAAAATAGTAATATGTCTTATAGAATACTGTTGTTATTTCCGTACTTAGAATGACTTTTCGAGGTAAATTTGTACATTAGTTACTTAAAAAATAGAATACACGAAAAACTTCGGCTGACTACAGTATACCCAACCGCACGTACAGATTATACATTCTAAGTTACAATCTCCAAACTTGAAACGCGAAGTACCAACGCTTAAGCGAAATTTCTGACGAAAAATCCAATTAAAATTTTTTTAAACATTTTTCGGTTTCACCTAATACGTAGTTTTAAACATATACTATAAGTAGATTAGGTATAGTATATTATTATTAGGTATATTATAAAAGTATTGTAAATACAATTAATTAAAAAAAAAAAAAACAACTGGATATATATTATGTATAATACATAGTATACGTTATTAGAACGCTGTATTGTCCGTAATAATAACGTTTTCACTCCGCAGTTGTCGCAAGATAATAATTTGGCCGTATTTGACGACAAACGTCGTTTCGGCCTGTCCACACAAAGGACGCAATAATATTATAATGATCGGGTGCACGGTTAAAAACTCGAAACGTCTTAAGAATTTCGGTGTTTCCTCTCGACAAGGGACAATGTATCATCGTCGTTTCACACGCGTGTTTGGTTTAACGATAGTATTAAATAATAATAATAATAATAATAATACCGCGTGCGAGACGAGGGGCGTTTGTGGCGGTGCACGTAGGTATATATTTATTATATAGCGGAGAGACGTATTACCACTGCAATGATGTTCAACGACCGTGAGCGGAGAAATTGTTAACGTTTGCTCGGGAAAAGTAAAACTTTTTCTTTTTTCTCCTTCTCTGTTTTCTTTCTTCCTTTGTTGCTCCTCTCAGGCCCCTGCCGCCGTTCACTAGGTCGCTCGCGATAATTGCGGCCGCGGCAACGGTAATAATGATAATAATAATAATAAAACGCCGGAAAAAACACAAACTTTCTTTTTCCTCAAAATTTTCACCCCACGTCGGCCGACAACTCGGAATTGTTATTATCGTCAAAAACGATACACATCACACACACACACACACACACAACTCCACGGGGGCGCCGCCGCCTTTGTATAGCGAGAAGAGAGGCTGCGGGAGAAATATTTTCGACGACGACGGGATTCGGAGTTATTGGGAAAAGTTTTCGGCAAATAGCTAGTGCACTGTGTACGACAGAGAGAGAAAAAGAGAGAGAGAGAGTGAGAGAGACGATCGGTTATCGCGAGTTTGAGAGCCTCCTCCGCCCTTCACAGACTTCGTGTTACTGCCGGTTCCCAGAGCGCTCGTTTCACGCACCAAACCGTTTAAGGTCTCGCCACTACTCCGTCGTTCGTCAAGGGTGGTCACCCCGAAGGAATTTATCGCGCGCTTTAATAATATTATTCACAAGATATTATTATTGTTATTGTCATGGCGATCCGGCGGCGGCGGCAGCTGAGGGACCGGCGGATATTGTTGTATTTTTAGTGCTGAGAGACGATATCGGCTAGCCGTGTGTTGTAAAAGGATGGTGGTCGATTGTGGGCGGGGGAAAAGATGCGATTTGATTTACTCGGTACCGGCGCCCGATCGTAATTAAATAATCGGTAGGATATCGACCGATATAGTGCTTTAGGTTAGACAGTGGCCCTTAGGCGTATAGACAATTATGAACGAGAGGGATTTAGGTCTTTATGATCTAGACATATACGGGGCCAGAAGTTCGCCCAGGGTATTCAGAATCTTAATCTTAATTATCTTAATTATGAGTTAATATAATATACATATAAATATAGTAAATATGCATTACATAGTAAGTACCATAAATCTCATCTGCATTTATATTTTTTCTACTGCAACCAACAAATATTTTTTAAAAACACTAATAATTTATGAAGATATTCCGTGTTAAACCACTTGTTGTTTTTCTTCGACTAGCTAGTAAAATTCACATTTGATGTCATTATTTATTTCCTTAGTTGAGGCAAAACAATTATCTATCTACAGGAATGTCCTTCAAATTTTAAAACGCTCAGACAATCGCTTATTAGCGTCAAGTCTTTTACATTTGATAGTATTACATCACTGTTCATAATATCCGATTCACTATAGAAAATGGTGTAATTTTCAGATTTCACAATGTCTCTGTAGTTCTTGTAATGCTACAACTGGTAGTTTGCACTTTTGTACCAAATTTATGATAGTTTGATAGTTTTCATAGCATATAAAATAATGTTCTTGTGCTCCGAGAACGAATCCTTTATCTAATACTGTCCTTGTTCTGTCTCCATTTAGTTTTTTCTAAAACATTTGAACCTAGGCTTATTTAGAAGATTCACAACAAATCGATTTTTCATAAGAACGGATTGTTATAGTCCGTCGCTCAACCTCTAACCTAGAGGATCAGATATTTCTAGCCACTTAAGGCTAAGTAGATGGCTGTTGCAAAATTCAAAATGTACATTTTAATCGCGCTCTCCAAGTTTTTACTCAAATTAAATTAAAGTGGCACCTTTAATAGGGTGAGCAGCCGCATACCTTACACGCCTCGTAGCTCCGCCTATGGCTCCTGAGCATCATCCAAAACCATGCCAGAAACTAGTTGGTCCGCTCTCGAGAACGATCGATTCACCCCTTTCCCCATACACGTCTCGACGCCCTTATAC
Organism: Stegophylla sp. TES_Ste_2020; assembly: GCA_025469315.1. Classification (NCBI taxonomy): domain Eukaryota; kingdom Metazoa; phylum Arthropoda; class Insecta; order Hemiptera; family Aphididae; genus Stegophylla; species Stegophylla sp. TES_Ste_2020. The sequence continues at coordinate 39,225 of JAIPRM010000027.1, forward strand.
CCGCACCGTATTTACGTGTAATATTACATATATGGAAATAATATTACAGCCGCTCGACCGCGATCACCCGTGTGTGCGCGGTGGGACGAGGTCGAACCGTTGTCGTTGTTAATAATTTATGCGTTTTCCGGGCGACGGTGGCGGTAGATCCCTGGCCTGTGGCGAAATCGGTGGTAGTGAGGGGGTGACGGCAGCATGTCCGGTGTAAATTAGTGTCGGATATAATATATTACAGGCCCAGTGTCAGACTTCGGCGTCCTTGTAAAACAACCCGTCGTCGTCCCCGGGTCGTCGGCGACGCGCATGACCGACACTCGTTCTCCGGGTAAATAATATGAATATGAATATGAATACGAATAATCCGAAAGGGTTTCGGAAATTAAGGACGGTAAACGCTGATTTCAGATTTATGTGGGTGGGGGCAGGAGGGATTGGTGACGGCGGCGGTGTCGTGAGTTGACATCCCGCGATATGTGGTGCCGTTTTGCGTTCTGGTAATTTTCAAATCCAAAATATTTAATATTTTAGTGTATGAAACACTCATTTATCTAAAAAATTACAAAACCATTATGTTTAAGAACTTCATTTGTGTAAATAACCTTTTTTTTTTTTTTTTTGGTCATCAACTACATGCGTCATTATGTAATGTATAATAAAAATCTTGATGTTGATGCGTATCCTAAAATACCCCTAATCTAGGGCAGTGTGTCTGAATGTAATTTAACCCTCGACCTTTCATCGGTGTTTCACTTTCGATCACGTTATTTTTTATCGATTGAAATTTTTACACACTAATCCACGCGGGTTAGTAATTTGGAAAATTGGAAAATTCGGGAAACATGGCTCTAAATTCTTTAGAGCAGTTTTTTCCAATGTCTCATTTGTTTTCCAAAAATCTTATACCACTCCTTAGTATAATTTTTATTTTTAACTACTGACTTTTTTCAGATTAGTAATTTCTATACGGAAAAGTGTTTATAGAACGAAAAAAAAAAATAATAAATATCATTATAAATTCATAAGCTTCTTCGTTTTGCTCAGAATCTAAACCAGATAAAACTTATTTGATTTTTCTATAAAAAAAAATATATATTTAACCATACTAGGCAATGTTTTTACATATAAAATAAAATATTGACTAAAAATGTAACCATACTGACTTTGCTTGTATAAAATAATTACACAAAAATACCCATGTGACTAATGACAATTTTGAGGTTGATGTTTTCTTATTGATGAAATTATAATATATCATATTTTATCATATATGGCTCAATAAGTATTAAATCTTCTTCTTCACACATTTCTAACATACATATGCACATTTCACCTCACACACTTTCAATAAAATTTTGTATATTACATTTGGCGTCATCAGCAGTAAAAACTGATGACCTTTTTTCACGGATAATTTTAAATGTAAAAAATAATAAAATAATTTGAATCTTCCTCTCTAACACCCCCCCCCCCCCAATAGTAAAAATACTTTTTACCCAATAGTAAAAATACCCACAAGGGGGCGTTAGGCTCCTCCGTCGGTAACCATTGGTTTAGAAGCAGGCGATATGGTCGCTGTAGCAAAGAAAAAAAAAAACGAGAGGAGGTCAACAAGACCTGCACAGATCAAATTGGAGTTTGTTCTCTCTGTCGTCGATCGCGCGGCAGTCTAATAACGACATCGCGCCGCCGCCGCCGCCGCCGTCGTTTCTGCAGTACGGGTTTTAAGTACGCGATTAAAAAAAAAAAAAAATAAATAAAAAAAAAAAGGGAAAAAAAACCGAGAACACGGAATCGCGGAAATAAGACTTGGGCGGAGGTTAGGAGACTAGAGCGTTTTCGGCCGACTACCCCCTCCTCGTGCCCGCCCGCCCGCCCCTTACCATCACTTTACCGGATCGTGACGGTTATCAGTTCGAGAGACTCGGAGGAGGAGGAATCATCGCGTGCGGTACCTACTCGCCCCGTCACCAGACGCATCCAGAGTGTCATCGCGCGACTCCGCCGCCTTCGCCGTCCGTCCACGTATATACATGTATACAATACGAGCGGCGGCGCGGCGGTGGCGCGGGCGGCGGCGCACGTTCATGCGTCATTAACGGCTTAAAAGCTTTTTCGGATTCGCCCCGATGTTTACCGTTCGCCGTTAAAATGGAATTATAAGACCGGAAAAACAGCTCTTACGCGGCCAACTCGAGCAGAAACGACATTGACAAGTGCTCATAATTTATATTTTCGCCGCGTGTTAATCATAATATTCCACTGTTGTCGTCGCACGTAGACACTCGCCGTAGTGCTCGTCGCACTCCTCCGGCCTTTACCGCCCCACCTACTGCGCCACCGCCTTCCCCTTTCGCCCCGTCTCGTATTCGTCGGCGGCGGCAAAATGTAAACTGGCGGCCCACGATTACCTTTTTCGTCATCGACGCGACGCGGAAATTTAAGATAATGAAACAGGTCCACTGTAAACTCGACCCGGTAAAATACAGGGTGTGTCACAGGAATGGGGCGTGCAAACTTTTCATAAATATTTTGTTATATATAAATAAGTGCTATTGGATTTTTTTTAAATCACATCAACAATTGACATTCACATTGATCGTACGTATAGCACTTCAGTTCAAAAAATTTCAAAAGTTCAAAAAAAAAAAAACCGGACGAGTTTACAATAGCCTTTTTGAACATTTATCCTCGGGCCGAGTTTGCGATCGCCCGTAGTTGTCGTTTTCGACCGGGAGGCAGAAAGCAAAATAATCGCACACGAACCGAGCGCAATCCGATTATTATTATTGTTTTAGCTGCTGTGTTCGCACGTCTACTTAACAAATATGTGTGTTTTGCTCGGTTGCGAGTAAATGGAATTATTTCGCGTTCCGCGATTAATCCACTGTGATTCCGCGTCTACGTTCCAGTTTTGTCTAAAGTGCTTTTTGAATAGGAATCATTTTTGAAAGGAACTCGTCATTTTTCCTCGTTCCATTGAAAAAGGAACGGATTCCTTGTCTCACCTTAAAACTTACAATAAAATTACAATATTATACGGAAATATTATTGAAGCGAAACTTATTTATTTAAATATATGTGTCACAATAATTATTTATTTATTTTTAACATTTCATCGCGAGATAAGTTTATTTATTTAGATCATTATGTTCTCATGGTTACCCGAATTACTTTACCGGCTAAGTCTCATAATGTGAAAAATTTTAAATTACAAAAACCAAGACACTGCCGAATAAATGTCATTTCTCATGCGCGTACTCTTGATCGGGTTTTTCCAAATAATACACGCATAATTACGCTCCCATTGCTGAAAATAATTAGTTAATTCATATTTCTATTCCTTTAAAAAATAACGAAATCGGTTCCTTTGTTCTTTCCATAAAAAAACCAATTCATTTTTGAAAAACACTGGTACGTTTCGGGAAAACCCGGTTGTATCCACGATAAAAGCCGCTAAAAGAAAGATTTTCAAAATACAGCGTCGACCAAACTATTATACCGAGCACTAGAAAAAAGTGTTCAAATTCGTATCTTAGGATCATTTAACGTGGGGGTTAATGGGGGGTGGGATTCGATTATAAAAACGAACTTGTGTATTTTTAATTTTGACGCCGCCGTTTGCGAGGAAAAACCCATTTGTCCGAATCTGAGACAGTGTTGAAAATTTCGTTTCGTTTAACGCGCACGCGCCAATGAGTTAATTAAAACGCGCGTCATACGGTCTCGTCGGCGGCGTCTCGCCTCGGAAACAAATTACTTTCCGAATTTTACTACGACTGTTCCAAAGTCGTAACCGTGTTCTTATTGATGAAATTGAGATGCAGTTTGTTTTGTTGCTCTCGAAATTTCGCCGCCAACACTGAACGTCTTCTTTGTATTTTGTTGTAAGTTTCCATGACGTCTGATTTTCACTTTATCGTGAATCATAACAATATCATTTTCCCGAACACCACAACCCCGTCGCGCTCACACGCCGACCGACTAATCGAATACTACACAATGCGTTTTAGAACCGGCCGTATTCACGTCCGATCGAAATCCAAATTGAACTTTTAAACTGTTATTCGTTAAGCTTGTACGTATGTGTGTAAACCAACCGATGTCAGAGAAAACCGACAAAACAATAAAGAAGTAAGTCACGCGCTTTGCAGTTGTAAAATGCAAACTTTTCAACTATTATTCGTCTATATACGGTTCGAAAGCGGTCGGGAAGTCATATATATATATATATAGAACAATCTTCTTCGCTACGCGCAGTGCCGTATAATATAAAAGTTTCTCGTATCAACAACCATACGATGTATATATTTCAATTATTTTAAAACGAAACTGAAAAATAATATAGGAAACGTAAAAAAAAGTCGGCGACAAACTTTTGTGCATAGAAACCTACGCAAAAAAACAATGATCGAACTATATTCTGATCTTTTTGACATTGGTCTTTGACAAATGACAATATTATAGTTGCACGCGTTCAATGTTGTACGGCGATTGCGATTCGATACAACAGTCGTATGCTAATGCGTTAGATATTGAATTTATTTATTTTGAAAAAAAAAAAAAAAAATGCATTACAAATAAATAAATTGACAAGTTAAATTCTAATTAATTTTTAGTTCCGTAAACTTTCAGTATACCAAATTTGCTAAAACGGACGTTGTATTTGTAATAAATAAAATCATAATTCGTTTTTGAGTAAAAACAAATTAACGAGAAAATTTAATTTTAGATTCTGAGAGTTTGTATTTTTTTTTCTTTTTTTCTCGTTTTGAAAACACTTTTTCGTATAGAAATACTTGTCCAAAAGTTTCAATCTGTAACTCCATAGATCAAAAATTAACATTCAGATTGTACTTTAAAGACGTTATTTTACAAATTCCTCAATACTTTATTAAAAAATGCGGAAAATCTGTCGATGAATTGATAAAAAAAAAAAAAAAAACGGCGAATATGTTATTATCGAAATTTTTATAAAATTGAGAATTGTTCTTCAACATAACATTAGCTAGAAACGTGAAACTTTCACCAATAGGCTAAAAATAGTCACAAAACATTTTATAAAATTTTTTAAAAACATATGATTAATTTTGAGTTAAATACAGCATTATGAAAATTTTGGACATTTTTCGTCTTTAAAAAATGTTTTTTTTTTTAATAAAATAATAATAAATTATAAAATAACAGCATATCTATTAGGTAATATTTTTAGGAATAAAACGTGAACACTTGATAAGTTCAAACATAAAGTATTCATCTATCGGCAATAGTGTTAATAATATGTTATATTCTGTTTTTTAAATGGTTTTGTATCTCATTTAAGTGTTTTTACATACTTTATGAGACAAAAAGTTTTCACTTAATTTTTTAAAAAAAAATCATTTGTGTTTACAACAGTTTTTTGTAATTCAAAATTGAAATTGATTACATGAAGTTTTAATATACTCTACTTATAATGTAATAGACAACACGTTTGCAGAAAAATCTGTACACGACGAGTTTTTAATAAAACGGAAATTCCAATGGCTCGTGACTTTCGAAGTTTAATTTCACACTATATTCATCATATAGTTCGTATAATATTCAATCTTCTGTAAAACATAAACCAGTGATGAACGGAAATTTTCTTCGGTCCCGTCTTCGGAATTCCATTTCAGAAAGTTTTTACTGTATTTGTAAATAATGATAAAACAACTGAGGAGTTTTTTTTATAAATTGTATGATTTATTGTTTTTATCAAATAAATCACTTTGTCTTGCACAGAATACTGAATGTAAAGCGGTGAAATAAAAATTATCGAAAATGCGAACAGAAAAATGTTCAAAAGTTAGATGAAAAATTGTTAAAAATTTTAATTTTCTATAATGTGAATTCAAATTATGAGATTTGCCTTTATAAGATGTTTCAATATTTTCGTTTGGGTCATAACTTAAAACAGAGTTATTGATTTTCCCGATTCGATTCTGAATACACATAATTTATTAGTAAAACGGTTAAAAGGTAATGTCGATTTCGGTATTTTGATTTTACGGTTTTGATCTTTTGACCGAATACTAGGCAAAAGTCTTTAATTTTCACAACGGCGTTGAATAATCTTTGGTTGTAGAATTGTCGGAACCCGTTTAGACGTTATGATATTATAATATTCAATAATTAACACAATTTATCATATAATGTTTTGAGTACTTACTGAAAAAAAAATTTCGCTACTATAGTAGTACAGCCGCAATCACCTGTTACGGTTGTTGTACATGCGGTTGGTATTATAAATTTGAAATTTTTTCAGTGTTAATTCACTACCAATTACGTCGTCCTGATAAATGCTTCCTGCAGTGTCACAACAGTGTGTACAACAGTCGAATATATTCAATTTTATTGACGATTCCGCGTTTTTCACGGACGAATTTAACCTAGTCAGAAATTTTTTAAACGAATCTGTCTTATTATTATATTTTTTCGATGAATAATATTTTATAATAATCGGTGAAAACTCAAATGATAACTTTATAAAATATCGTTATTATTATTATTTTTTTTTTGGTAATAATATTTGATATAGAAAAGTTTATCGGTTAAATAACATATCAATTTTAATTTGTCTGAAGGGTCACAAAATTATACACCGGCTCTATTAGTAGTGACCTAGTCTAACGGACAATAATGAATTATACTTAAATAGTATATCACTTCCGACTCGTTGTTTTTCGAGGTGGCTAATTAGAATTTGAAAAAAAAGAAATCCGGCGGACTAGCATCATTCGAAGGAATGCAAAAAAAAAAAAACAAAAAATTAGCCCGATGACGTCAAAAGTTAAATAATATGGCCACTGGCTTCTTTCCACTAGGAGGACGCTTATTGTTCGGTCCGACCTCGCGACGGCACATTGTGCGCAAATCGTTTCGCTCACCGTTCCGCTACTATGAAAACTAAAAACTCTTAATAATTCCCTTTCATTGTTCTTGCTGTTTCTCTTTTCCCGGGCGTTTTTTTTCCACCGTACTAGCCCGACTGCTACAACACCCCGGGACAGTTTTTAGTTTTTCTCCGGCAACGACGACTCCGGTGGTCCAAAGACGTCTGCGAAAAACATATAAATACAATTTTATACCATTCTGCCGAGGTTTTTTACAAACCACATATTTTCATTTTTTTTTTTTTTCTATATATCCGTTTGAGTATACGGTTTTTCCTTTTTTCTCTTTTGCTTTCATCCGCATGACCTCGAAATCGTATTAACAAGTTCTTTTGTGTGAATTGGAAAACTTTTTTCCAGTCGTGGTTAGTTTTTAGAATCCATTAAAAAAAAAAAAAAAAAAAAAAATACAAGCGTTCTCCTTTTTTTTTGCCGCCGCCACCGCTGCTGCCGAGCAGCAAAAAAAAGGGCAGAGTGGTATTACGGGTTTTTCTCGTAAACAGGATTAATAGTTTTGACCTAAATGGTATTATAAGACCACGTCGAACTATTCTATCAGCCGCCCACATTGTGACATATATTTCCGGGATTATTCGGTAACAACACCGTCACCGAAACGTGGACGTTTTTCGAAGCCGGTCGAACGTTCTATAAGTCAATTGCCGTATCACGACGACGACGACGTCTCGCCGAGCCCGTGGCAATTTAATCCATAACCGGACCAGACGTCATCTACTGCATATTAGATTTCGATGATTTTCGTCCAATTCCATTTCGTTCTCACGTTAAAACAATGTTTAATTATTATATAATTTAATCTATTGTTATTCGTCGTCGTCGTCGTCGTCGTCGTCACGTTGCACGGCTGCTTATTGTTTATTACAAACCAGAATATAATTAATTAATATATTGATCGAGTGGGCGGGCGTACAACAATGCGCCGTCAATACGTTATAATAATAGTTTTATTATAGTTATGTGTCACGTCTTTGTGCGCGAAAACGTACATTTGATAAATTTAATTACTAACAACTACGGTTAAAATTAGAAACCCAATTAAATTATTGATAGTAGTATACGCGTATAAAAATAACCAGAGAATGTTCGAATAAAAATAAAATATTCCTAAACGAAACAAAATTTGATCCGCGAATCTTATTTTTTTCAGCAATAGAAACAGCGTGTCAAATTAAAATTTTTAACAATCATGAGTAATTTTGTGGAGAGTAGGGGTTTAATGAGCTCTCCTCGAAATTTCACTAGTGTTGGAAATATTGGTCTGTTACCATTTTTGAATACCGTAATTATTACTTATTGAAATTATCAAAACTTCAGATTTTTCTCTATTATTTATATCGGTGATATTTTTTTCAAAAAAAAATTTAGTTATTTTATTATAAATAATTAATTAATAGTTCATACTCCAATAGAGAAAATATTTGATTATTTTTTTTAATTTGTGTAATACTGAAAACTGATCTATAAGATGAGTGTAGAACGACAAAAGAATCACTTTGTACGGCGCATGTAAATAACATCATGCAATCAATATTGCCCAATCGTATATGTTATCTGAGATAATAGAAATTATTATTAATTGGGGATTAGCTAGTATTATTGTTATCAAATCATTCCATAAACATAGAATAAATTATTTCGATCCTTCGATTGGAAGGTCTGATATTATTTATTATAATGTATTGAAATCTATAATACCGGCACAAATATTGAGAATTAAGAAAATAGTTTGGATTATCGGACGTGCTTATTCCCCTCCCCTCGAGCCCTTACACAAGTTGCTGTCCTTTCTGTTGCTCTGCTGCTGCAGTCGGAACGTATTCGAAATCGTTTCTTCCCCTCGGAACGAATATTTTTGTAGAACGTCATTACACGCACGTCAGTGCGTGCACGTGATTGATTATCACGCGGGTATTGAAATCGCGCTCTCGATGCCTATACACGTTTGTCATTTATAGAAATATTTCCGAAAATGCTGAGGTGTGTCACAACGCGGCACGATCATCATTCGCCGAGAGAACGCACCTATTGCATGCAGCAGTCACGTCGACCGTCATCAGTCTCTAATCACAGCTACGGGCGTTTTAACGGCATATTATTATTATTATCATCGGGTATTGAGGTACGCCCTCCAACGATATTTTTCCACCGTTAATATCGTCTCGTCCCGTTATCGTATTACGTATATTATATTTTATAACCGCGTAATGCGGCCTTAATGTTCGTAATGAAATTAAAATACCCGGTTTTTTAGCGGAGTTGAACTTTTGACCCTCTTCTTGCTTACACTCTGGGGGTTGAAACTTTGTTTTTATCTCAGCGACCGGAACTCGTTAACCACTAAACAGACGGAGGAGTCTGTGTTTTGTGGCATCAACGTTTCTGTGGAAATTACTGCGTGTGTGTGTGTGTGTGTGTGTGTATTAAAGCGGCATAAATAAATCGACAGTGAAAAATATAATATAGTTTTCAAAGTCGAGATATCGCATCTTCCACGCGGTTTCGAGACACCGCCATCATTTCGTTTAAAACCGATTTCGAATTTCTAAAACCGACCGGGATATTATCGGTTTTGGTAAAGTTTTGTTAATTATGTACTTACACACAATACTTTTTGTTGTCATTTTATGTGTGTTAAAATAACGTACAACACAATTTCATTATATCTCTTAAAGTTTTGAGAATTTTTTTGGTCATGGGAGTGTTTTAGTTTTTAAATTTTATTGGAAAAACTATAATATTTTGATTCGGGGAAGTATTACATTATAAAAGAAAGCGATAAATTCAAAACAATCTTTAATTTCGTCTTAATTGATATCAGTGTTATAAAAAATTAAACCGTACACCGCCGTAAATACAACTACTGTGGCAGGTTTCAATTTTCTTAATAAATTAATAAAATCTGGTTGATATCGGGGTAATTTGTGGAAATTAAAAATTTAAAAAACAAAATTCAATACTATCATTGAATTAATATTATACAGTTGTGTGACGCCGGGAATGATAGAATTATATTTTTTTAATATTATAAAATGGGCACAATTGATATTTTTGAAACTTATAAATTTAATTTAATAATTACAAACCAGCATTCATGCTATAAATAAATGTTTTTATTACTTTTTTTTATCACTTGATTCCACTTTTTTCAACTAGTTGTCATAACGTATGATAATAATATATCACTTCATGTGTATTCGATATATATTTGTACATTCGAATATCGCCTATCTCGTATTGGGGGTATGGGGGTTAGGTTAATTTATTACCAAATCTGAGTATAATTTTAGAATAAATTTATGTAAAAATATATTGATTATGCGGCATATTAACATTGATCGACATTTTTAAGGTTATGGGTTTTGACTTGAACGAGGGGCACACCAATTATTAAAATAAGATTAACTATTTACATTTTTACTTGTTAATTTGAATGATGATTTTAAAATTATTAGTCGGCAATAGTTGGGCGACAAAAAAAAAGCGAACATTTTAGTAGGTCATACTCAGTTCTGAGCTGTCTCTTCAACCATCCCTCCCTAAACGGGTGCTTAAGATCGCTTTTGGTTCCAATTTCATTCGCGTTTTATTGTTAAAAGTGAAAATCACTTGAAAATTTCACCGATTTTATTATTGAGTATTAATTAAACGTGTTTTTAATTGATCGACATAATATTTCCACTAGATTGATCGGTGAATCCGGGCCATTATTGTGGCGCGAATATTTTGATATTGTTTTCGGTTTTATAATTTTGCGTTATTTATGGGACACATTGAAGGTTGCCGGACACGAGTTCAAGCGCTGTGTAAATAACTATTGTGAAATCCGTTCGCCTATCGAATAACGTATATTTTACCTAATGCGTATACCGGGAGTTTAAACAAACACACTCGAACACGCATTGTTGTTTGGCGAACATCGTCTTCAATCATTTTATAGTCAACCGATTGGTTAAGGAGATGATGATAGGTTCACTGTATCACGATGCTGCGTGACACCGCGACGTACTCCAACACAATGCATGTTGTGAAACTTTCTTCGCGTTACACACCATAAAAACTTTAAAGTGTTTTTAAGTAATAAAGGCGTCGAAATATAATAAATTCGAAAATCGGCTAGTGTCGAGGTGTGTGATTGGTAAAAATAATATGTTGTTTCCTCGACAACACACGTACACACAGCCGTTCGACTTTTTTTCATAACGATAAACTTATTAGTTTCTCGCGGCATCATATAGTAATTTACCGGAGAAATAACTCTTAAACGACTATTTATATCCGATAATAATTTTTTTTCCAATATTATTTCTGAAGGACAAGTTTATTTTATGTCCATCAAGTCGGGTACATAACTGTCTTTTATTTATTTCTTTCTAAAAAATATGTAGTAAATCCTAAAGACCCAATAATCGTTTTCATAATTCGCATATTTTACAATTCTAATGTATTGTAATTCAAGGAAACTTTAACTGTGTTTAAATAGATTCAATACAGGTTATATTTTGTGTTATAACTAATTTTTAGCGTAAAAAGAGTGAAATAATTTTAACGTTTATTGACACACTCACTAACGAGTGGAAATAATGATAAATTCGTCTTTTTCATTAGGGCTCGGAAGTTGATGACATTTAACACATTTAAAGAAGACTTTAAAAAATGCATATATGTCATAAAAATTATGAAAATGACCGTAAAAAGTGACATTAAAATTATATAAATCACAAAAATGTATAAATATAATTTTTTTTCATATTTTTCAAATAAAAATTATAGAAGCTTACAAATTAATCGTAGAACGGTGTTAATCGTATTGTAAATATTTACATTTAAAAAATTTTCTTTCCTGGTCCACTGAAGTAAGTAATCGGTGAAATTATTAAAAGAGGCAAATCTTCTTCTTAGTAAACAAAGAATAATACGATTTAATTTTGGCTATTTAATAAACTTGCTATTTTTTTTTTCAGCTAGTGATAAATAAGTGTATATATAGATAAGAATATCAGAAAATGATTAAAAAATTTCGAAAAATGAGCTAGGTAAGTAAAAAAAAAAAAAAAAAAAAAACAAAAATATCCGAAATAAAAATTAGTTTTTTGGATTCACACGCTATTGAAACATATTTGTGGCTAAAAGAGCATCGTCTAAAGATAAAAAAAAAAAAAAAAAAATGCAAAACGCATCTACTTCTTACACCTAACCTAACTTAACTCACCGCGTCGTTTTCACTTTTCGATAAAAAATTACTGTTTATACTTAGGTAATTGACGATATAAAATAAAATCTGTATTTTGATGTACTTGTCATTTTCTAATTAAAAAAAAATTTACCTGTCAGGATCAGTCGAAAAAAGTAGATCCACACTAAAAAATGTTCATAAAAAAAAAAAAAAAAATAATAAAAAAGCCGGATATACTTCGCACGATGGGGTTTTCTTCGCTCCTTGGGTGGTACGCTCTTGGTGGGTGTATTAAATTTTAAAGAAACGATAAATCATTTCTTCAATAAAACGATTCAGAGTGGAGCTTCAGTTGATACAA